>JAODUK010021184.1:0-25510 GCA_027564635.1 Typhlichthys eigenmanni
AGAGCGAGAGAGAGAGAGAGAGCGAGAGAGAGAGAGAGAGAGAGAGAGAGAAAACAGACAGGGAGGTATTTGCCCTGCCTTGATTCTCGGACAGTTAAAAAACAAAATACATTGTTAAAAATCCTGCATGAGAACCTCCATATAAAGAGTCAAAGAACCATCCTTCCATCCATCTATCCACCCACCCATCCACCCATCTACCCAGGTCAGCCTGACAAGCTAATGGAAACTAATCAACTGTCAGAGCCATGGCACCACATGCTATATCTCCTACATCTACATCTATATATACTGTATATATATAGCCAGGAGATGTAGCATGCGGTGTATATGCGGTGTATATATATATATACAGTATAACGCATATAGGAGAGCACACACTGGGCGGACATGCATGCAAACCATAAACCTTACAATAGAGCACACTGGGTTTGCATGAGAACTGTTTTGTTGTTTAAGTAAGAAACAGCATTTTCAATGCTTCAATTCGCTACAGTATGTGGATAGGAATGCCAACCGACATGATTTGGTCTGTTATGTAACAGACCTGTGCTGACAAATATCAGTCACATATGGGAAAGTGGTGTGGACGGGGGGAACAAACTGCCACAATTGTTTTTCACGTTTTAGGGGGACGTGTATGCATGTACACGCGCATATGCACGTCGCACGCACACAGTCAAACTGTCACCAAGCTGTTAGCGTGGGCGACAGGAAGTTTAGAGCCAGCCTTCTTCTCATAAACACCTCTGACTGACAGGAGGAAGGAGCGGAAGACCCCCTGCCCATGTGTGTGTGAGCGGAGGGGTGCGTCCATCAGAGGAAACCGTTTGTGTCCAGAGTTCCCTACACATTATAACAAGGTTCATCAGTTCCACGTTGTTCGCTGTACAGCAACACGGCTATAACTTTAAGACGATGAAGCTACTGAACAACATAATGCATATTGATGTAGCCGTTTCCATTGGAAACATTGGTAAACACAGCTGCTTTGTACGGTACATATTGTAGTATCACTAATCAAATAATGAATAAATGCCAATGTAACGCAGCATAAAGAATCACACCATACATAGATTATCTAACTGTTGTCCGGCTTCACCCCAGTTTGTGTACCAGTGATATCGCTGTGCTATTAAAAATAGAAGCTATCATACTGTTTATCATTTATATATATATATATATATATACTTTCTACCTGTTATGTCTTGGCGGTACTGTATGTACCTACAAAACACTATTTCCCCAGCTCCCCTCAGCGCACAGACAGTTATCTGAACACGAAGGGTAAGTGTACGGGAGCTTCTGTGACAGGGCCTGGCACAAGGACACGCTGACATATTGTCTCAGCCTTGAGAGTAAACCCAACAGTCTCTCAATCCACCGACTCACCTGGCCGTCTCAAGCTCAAGCCGCCGCCGCACGTGATTGATGGGGGCCAGACGGCCGCGTGGCGTGGGTCAGAGTGAGGAATGTTCTAGCGCTGCCTGGGAGTGTTCACGTGACAGCCTAATTAGAGGTGTAGAAATAACAGTAGCTGCTGCGTTTGAAGGAGCAATCTATATTGAATCCATCACGGATTAACCTGCTTGATTCTAATGAGATAATGATAATGAAAGACGTTGATCACAAAGCATGCGTGCGCGCACACACACACACGCACACACACACAGACAGGGAAATGCACCCATCAGAAGTATGTGTTAGATGAAGGGTTGATATAGTCGCATGGTGTAATTTCATGCTCCTTTTCACTTGTTGACACAGTTCCTTGACTTCTCAATGCAATGTAGTTGACGAGATTAGGTGAAAATACCACATAAATTATGTGGAATAGCACAATCACAATCATGACTCTCAGCAAACTTTCTGTTTTGTGGCTGTTGCTTTAAATTTAACAAGCCACTGCCCACCCCGCCCTGACTTCCACGTATCTGTGTTGACGTGAGGCTACAACTGCTTAACTGCTAGTACTTAAACGTGTTTTGAACATAGTTTTATGGGTTTTGAACCACACATGGTTTATTTTCAGCAGTGTTTTCAAGGCGTTAATATTGCACATTAATTACATCTCGCCGTCCTGACTAGAGTAAAGGATACGGGAGGCAGAATGTAGTTTGTTGTTGTTCGTGTCAACCACATAAACACAGCAGCAGCTAGTCACACAGCCCTGTGAAGGAACAGGGGTGGTACGTTTTGATAACCAGCCATTTATCTACTAAGCACATTATTTCATGGTTAAGGCCCGCTAAACAGCCATGTACCCATGAGCACATATTAGAGAATAAATGAAGGGTTACATAGCACGAAACCGCAGCTGTTCTTGCCGCTATGGTACAGGGTTATGATGTTCTTATAATACATCCATGATTATGATAGATAGGTGGCTTAGCTGCTAGCTGCTGGCAACAACACAAAGTGATATTCAGTTAAACAAGACATATTCTATCTTTGTTATTATCAAGGACGTAATGTTAAATGTTTTGTGTGATATGACCGATCACTGACCCAGATAAAAGCATTAGGCTATTACTCGCGGTACCAAAAACGGCAATCTGTTTCCGGCAGGGATACATTTTCGGTATGACACGCGAGTGCATCTTTATCAATGAGCAATGTTTAGGTTAAGTAAATCAAAACAACATTATTTAATAAGCAGCCTATATATAATCTGCTTACTGTTTCTGAACAGTAGCCTATATTAATCTAATGTAGTTATTGATGTGCACAATGTATTACTCTTGATAATATGCCTGTCCTGCAGACTAGTTGTTTATGCTATGGTGGCCTACCAGTTACTGTATCCAAAACTAGATTTACAGATTTGGTCATCTGTATGTTGAACATTAAGCTTTTACTTACGGTTTGGGTACTGGCGATCAACATCAGTTCCTTGCCTTGTATACTACGTAGCTGGTCATATCCTCATAGGGGCGCTACCAAACAACTGTGTGCATTAATCTACGCAACATTCACACGTTTCTCTCATTCGCCTGTTTCCCTGCCTCTCTCCCTTTTTTAGCCAATACAGACCAGGAAGTTAACAGTCCACTTTGAAAGGCTTACTACTTCTTAGACATTGCCAATTCCAAAAGCAACTAGAAATACTTGGTTTTCAAGGAATGGGTCCTTAAATTTAGCATGTGTGACGGTAAGCCTACCCATTGCTTTCCAGTAGCGTGTTCAGTTTTTGTTGTCGTGCTTAAAAAAAAAGTTAGAATAGCTGTCATCAGAGAGAAACAAATAGCTGTTGCTCTGCATAGACACATATGGTTATTATACATTTGTATTGTTTTTATTGTGATGAGTGGGGGGGGGCTACGAAACCCAGGGCCTAACGCAGGTTATTAATGCAGGCCTGATTGAAGGCAGAGGTGTTTTTGTTTTGATTTGACTTTGAAGTTAGCAAGCATTCTAGAGAATGACTGATTCTACCTTTAATATAGTTAAAAATAAAACTAGCCATGCAGTGTTCAGCACTACGTTCGATGAATTGCCCAAGACTACTATTTCCAATGAGCTCTACTGTCTTGAGAGCAGCTACAGACAGTGGAGCTCTCAAACACTGGTTTGTTTGTGTTAAAGTTAATAGATGTTGTAATGTGACATAGTGGTGCTGATGATGACAACAATATAGACCTTTCAGTGCGATAAATCGATTCCTTACACACAGCACATAATTAGAATGAAATGGACAATGTTATTGCAGACTGTCTCAATTTTTATTTATTTACTTATTTATTCCAAACATAAACCCACTTTGCCTGCCACAAGTTGGCAGGCGATTCATTTGGTTTTGCTGCGATTCATATATGGAGGCCTTTTTCTAGTTCAGGCCTGTCTCAATAATATTTCTCGTCATTCTAATGTCTTATCTTTAAATCCCAAGTACTTCAAACAAGAATCCGTGCTCAGAAACTCACTGTGAAATTGCTGTGAAAATAGAAAACGGGAGTTGCAGAAATGAATACATCAGAGTTACGCATAAAAAAGCGTGGATTTAGTCTCCCAGCGTGAGTCATAGATTCAGATGTGTGCCAGTTAATCTGAGTGTGGGTGTGACAGGAGCAAATCCTTTTGATTATATGCGAGTGTGTGTGTGTGTGTGTGTGTGTGCGTGTGTGTCTATCAAAATGTCTTTCTGTATGTCTATGTGATCTATGGGTTTGTATCTTGTCTATACAGTATTTCAGTCCACGTGTGTGTGGGAGGCATTTAATTTACATGCGATTACATCCATGTGTGCGTTTCTAAGATTAATTGACACAGCAAAGCCCTAGAACAAAAACAAGCTCCTTGGAGGTTCGCGGAAATGACAAAAGCAACTTCACAAAGCTTAGCTCACCGCATGCAGATGCAACCTCCAAGACATATTTATCACTTCTCCACCTCCAGTTTCATCTCCCACCCCACTTCCCCCTCTCCTCTCCTCTCCTCTCCTCTCCTCTCCTCTCCTCTCCTCCACTCCTTGTTATCAATGCCCTGGTCTCAATCTCAGTCAGCATCACGGCTGACCTTGAGAGAGGATGGGACATGGTCTTGCTACCCTGACACTCGATGGAGGATTGGGTGCTGAGCTGCGGCTATAGTCCCACACTGGGCATCGGTGGAATAGCAGGTTATGGTTAAGAGTGCAATCTGTTCTGCTCACTTATCACACGGCATGGTTTCTGTTTGATGGAACAGATGATAAAAGACTCCTTTCAAGGGTGGATGTCTCACCAGTTAGATTCCTCTGGCCGTGTTAGGGTGGAGTCGACCACAGGAAGTCATGCAAATTCCTTAAGAATGGTTTTACCATCATTTCCCTGTGTTCCTACTAAGGAGTCACACTTATATGATTCCATTTGAATAGTTGTTAAAAGGGTTGAGTCAATTATTTGCCAGAATGGGCAGATGGCAGTTAATACGGCTAATGACCATGAGAATAGTTTCATTGCTGTAATGTCAGCAGCCCCACCTATGGTGCATACCCCTCTTGTGCTAGAGAATGTATACTGTACCCTGCTATATACTGTATGTGGGTTGTTAGGGCAAGGTTCGTTAAAGTAGTTAGTGTTCGGTATCTGTGTGTATATGTTATCTGTGTGTGCCTGTACTCACCACGCCACATTACAATGTTGTTCAGTGGAAAACAGCAAATATCTACGTGATTCTTGAGCTTGCAGCGGCCATCAGATGCAGCACGATCAGCTAGTGTTTCACTAGAAGCATTTCTCCTCTAACTGAGGCCCTAATGTGTTGTCATTTTACACTAACCTACTGTAATATTATGGGATGGCTCATAGGGGCTTTGGCTTGGCTCAGCAAGAGAGAGAAATGTGTTCATTGTGTTAAACGCGTGGCCTTAGGACATCAACGTCTTGGTTAGACGGTGGGAGTTTGCAGAAATGGAGACATATGTAATTCACAATACATGTTTGTAATAGCTGTAAAAATTATCCATTATAATGATTGGTTGATGCACCTAAAATGGATCATTCCACCTCCTAATGGCATAATTACACTCATGACTTTCATAAAACAAGCTTGTTGCAGAATATGGATCGGTCCAAGCTTTAAGGATTATCACGGTGCATGTTGCAATGTTAATCCTTTCATAAACGATATTTTTGCTGGCAATTATTTACCCTTCATTGAGGTCATATTCTATTTATAACACTTGACAGACTACGCCTTGGATGCAAGGATGTAACACTGACAAGGCGTGTGGGCAAAACTGGAAACATTCACAACCAGCCAGAAGTTTTTCTTCAGTTCCACTCCATGCCGAGATACAGCGACAGTCAGACTGCAAATTAAGTGGAAGTCACAGATTGCTAATGTGTTGAGACCGAGAGGCTATGATTGGTTGAGACTGGGAGGCTGATATGATGAGGCTGGTAAATTAGGTCAATCTGAGATGGAAACCCACATTTGAACTGAGGACATAGCTGCCTTAACAGGTCATACTGACACGTGATATCGTCCAAACATACAGTATATCCAGTTTTTTTAACGTTGTGATTAATAGCCTTGTTGTACATTAGATATTTTGTTCATCTGATTTCTATAATTTGTTTTGTTTAAATCATAGAATACCGGTATAATCCAAAATTCTGTTATCTGCACAAAATACACCACACCAACAGATGATACACTGTAATTACGGAGTGCTTTTAACCATGGGACCATTATCATGTGAAGCAGGGTGATGAAAAATAAGCTTCAAAATGATATATCTTAATGACTAGCCAATGCTTCTGCCCCCCAGGTGTAGTTTTAAGGAGCCTGCAGTAATTCAGCATCATGCAAGGGCTTCTTCAGTAATGTATTCAATACAGTGGTAGGAATATGTTAATTAATTGCTTCTATTTATGAGCGTATTTCTCACTGAAGAGCAAATCAACCTCAAATGAATGACAAGCAGAGAGTTGTCCGGTTTATTTACAGTACTTAATTTCTTAATAAGAGTTGAATTAAAATGCTTGTTTTGTTATGTAGTAATAATAATATGTGTTATACTCATTTTACACACATATTTTATAAAAATATTATTTAAAAAAATGATGTTCATTGGGTCAATATAACAAATTTTATTCTGATCTTTTATTCTGATAGTGGTTTAGAAGAATAATCCCTTTCAGTATATTTCCCATATATAGTATGCATGAGGTAAAATCCAAATAAACAAATAAAACAGTCTCATTCAGACTGTCTTGACCTCTCAGACCAGCCAAGCAGAGGAAGAATAGATTGAAATGATAACATTGGCTGCCATCTCAAACCACTGTATTGGTGTACTTTCAGGCTTTTATATTACAGACCATGAAATTAGACCTGCGAATCTGGACCTATTTTCATTCCACACACTGAGCCGGGAAATCAATAGCTGCTTTGAGATTAGCCTGTGAAGTACAGGATAATTTTTTTTTTTTCACAGACTGTGCTTATTTTACCGTGCATTTTCACCTTCAGTATTTTAAAGAATCAAGTGTAGTCTTGAATACTTATTTGTGTCCGACAAGTGAAAGAAGAAAAGAGAAAACTGAAAAGAGAAAAAAAGACATGATGTGAAAATGAGGACAAAGATAACAGTTTTCAATACATATTAATGAAATATCCTGTTTTTTTTTTTGTTTTGTTTCTCTCTCAAAAGAAACAATTTATATAATAAAAGTGGCTACTTAGTCAAATTGCATTTATTCTGTGAAGCAGAATTACTTCTGCTCCATATTTTTTCTATGCTTGTTTTTTCTCCTAAACTATTTACTCTGGGCATTGCTGTGTCTGTTGAAGCTCCCTTTTTGCCCCTTCCACTTTGCAGGCTATATCGAAGAGGCCTGCATCATTCCCTGCCCATCTGACTGTAAACTCAGTGAGTGGTCCAACTGGTCACGCTGCAGCAAGTCCTGCGGCAGCGGGGTCAAAGTTCGCTCCAAGTGGCTTCGAGAGAAACCTTACAATGGGGGACGGCCCTGCCCCAAACTGGACCACATCAATCAGGTGCCAAAATGTCACTGCCTCAATTCCCAAAATGGACCAATGTGTTGCATTGTAGTGCAGCCTAAAGGTGAACTACTGTACTGAGAGGGAGGCTCACATTGAAGTAGCTCTGACTAGTAGATCTGACTTTCTACCACTAGATGTCACATTAGGCACAGCAGCCTCCCAGACCAAAACAAATGCTTTGTGGGCCACACACACACACACACACACACACGCACTAACATGCACGCGTGGCCGGCCCCCATATGAAACCAGGAATAGAGGAGTTCAGCTTACAACACATGCAGAGGGAGTGCAATTCTCCACTATTACACAGAAAAAATGTTGTTTGCTGCTATTAATGTTTAAAATATCTACAGAGCAACAATCATACCAGGGATAGTCAATGGTCAGGAGATATGAAAACAAGTTAAAGGTACAGTCAGCTATTGCACGCTATGGGTAAGATAATACACTTTTTTGTCAAATTCACCAAAAATTGCGATTCACTAGATTAACGTTTTCTGTGTATAAAGAAACAGTCACACTTAATCTATATATATAATATCAGCCCGGGGAGGTGTGGGTGTGACACACTGATGTGTTTCATCACAATTCAGTCCTTATCATTAGGTTTACAGCTCATAAAACACATTTTAGAGTCCAGTTACGCAAGGCGTGTACTATACCTTTAAGGGGAAAGAACTGGAACATTCTCATGGTTTCTCCATATAGCTGTTCCTTATGAATTGAGAGGCGAATGTGTGATGACGACACACATTATACAAAGCAGATACCACAGCGAAACAAAAGAGAAGGCCAGAAGACTCATATGAAATCTTAATGAACAATAATCCTTGGTTTGCGTAGCTTACTGCTCATTATTTTTTTGTACCCATTTTTGCTGAGCAGAGGCACTTTGAAAGGCGACAGATGCTATACACGGATTCCATCCGCCATACTAATGCCCCTACTGCATGCCTACAGATTCCTTGAGGTTGGCTTGATTTGTGAAAATGAAATGCTTTTCCAAGCCTGTGCGAATATCAACAGAGGCAGATTAAGGTTGTGTTGTTTGCGTGTGTGTTTAAATGTGTTTATGTGTGTGTGAAATCTTTTACTCATGTATCTACTAGGGCCAGAGGCTTTTCTTATTATTTCCCCTCTGAATGTATTAATCAAACCTAGTACACTATATGAACAGTTGGCACGTGTTCATTAATAATCCTACTCTCCTTTTAATCCCTCCCATCCCTACTGTGTGGGACTCACCGCTGCAGGCCCAGGTAAGTCCAACTCTGCTTACAGTACTTATGTCAATGTGGTCACAGTGTCACTGACATCACTGGGTAACCTCAACTTCAATATACTGACTGATTACACAAATGCGGCAGTGCTTGTTGTTTATTCCACATTTAAATTACTGGCAGTTAACTGCATACTCCATTTTCGCAAATGAGTTGAGTATACAACAGGGGAAAGTACTTAATCGCTTAACTATTGTAGTGCAATTAACACCTAATTAACCAGAGGACACCAATAACACACCAGCAATACATCAAATACATGCTAAATAACTTCTGGTGATGTGCAGTCAAACAGTCAGTTAAACACAACATACACACAGCAATGTGAGGATTGTACATGATTGGGTAAATGCCAGTTAATTATATAATCAACAAAAATATAAACGCAACACTTTTGTTTTTGCACCCATTTTGTTTGGGGTGAGTTTAAGTGAAAAATCTAAGACTCCTACTATATGCACAAGGGTTACTTCTTTGAAACGAAGTTGTAGACAGCTTAAGATAGTAATTCCCGGACAACAGCTCTGGTGGACATTCCTGCAGTCAGCATGCCATTTCACGCTCCCACAAAACTTGTTACATCTGTGGCATTATGTTGTGTGATAAACCTGAACATTTTTAGAGTGGCCTCTTATTGTGATCATTTCAAGGCACACCTGTGCAATAATCATGCTGTCTAATCATATTCCACACCTGTCAGGTGGATGGATTACCTTGACAAAGTTAAAGTGCCCACTAACACGGATTAAAACACATTTGTGAAGAAAATATACGTTGAACTCAAGAACAGAACTTGACTTCAACTCATAAACAATGGGAGCAAAAACAAATGTGTTCCATTTTTTTCTTTTCTTGAGTGTACAATAATTCTATTTTAGTCAGCAAGATTGATTTGCCAATGTGTGTGCAGGTATATGAGGTTGTGCCGTGTCAGAGTGACTGTAATCAGTATGTCTGGGTAGCCGAGCCGTGGAGCGTATGGAAGGTCAGCAATGTTGACCTGAAGGAGAACTGTGGCGAGGGAGTCCAGACCAGAAAAGTCAGGTAAGTCTTAGCTAACACAATAACACATTGTCACCACCTGAATATTAGTTACACACCTGAACAAGATTACAAACAAGATTGTTTTAGCAGTGTTTGCTTTGGTCAGGTGTGACGTATTACAGTTTATTGCTATGTTGTACATCTTGCATTTGGATTAAGCCTCAAAGTTTGTTACTTAGTAAAGGCACGGTCAGTCATTCTCGAGAACGCTTGCTGACTTCAAGCTCAAATCAAAACAATAAATTGCCATTTACGGAGTCAGGTCTGTGTACAGTAGAAGTATTATTATGTTTTAAACACACACACAGAACGGTAAACTAGCAAAATGCGAGGAGATATTTGGTGGATTTGACAAAAAGTTTATTATCTTACAATTAGCTTGCAAAAATTGACCTATACCTTTAACTCTCAGGCTGTTTTCAATTATTTTTATATAGAAAAATGTACAATGCACTTGCTTCTTGGTATCAGAATCCCAGATAGTTTTATACAGTAGGCCTATGTGTTTGTATTGCTCTGCATTATTTCTCTGGTCCCGAACTGTTATCCTGGCTCCGTCCAACTGTTGCTCTCATCTCAGGATTCGTTGAGATTATATTCTGTAAACCCTGTTAGATAAAGATGCACCCAGCCATTCTGAAGGGTGGACTAATGAGTGACCATTAAGGGTGTCTTAGTCCTAAATCAACCACTTGTTTAGAGTCTGAACAGTGAGTAGACGGTGGTAGAGCTCATGGTAGAGCTAGATGAAGCAATACAAACTGCTTGCTCCAATGGTTACAAAATATACCCGAGGTCTATGCCCATTAGGATGCAACGACTGCAAACAATCTTAAATGGATCTCCAAAGTATGCATTATTTATTTAAATACATTTTGGGTCTGCATGTACCAGACTACTGAATTGGGGCTCATGCTATATAGGAACAAATCCTCAATTTAATTTGGTATTTAATAATAATAAATGTCCTTAAAGTAAACAATAGTCATTTTGACATGCTTACAGTTGTCCACAATGTTCCTTGTAATTTCTAATAAATTAATAATGTAATAATAATTAATGTAATAAATATGACTAATATATTGATGTAAGACTGTATTATACATAGATAACTACATTGAATAAGGATGTAAGAATCCCTTATAGGCTACATGTTTGACTAGAAGCATCACTATTACTTTACAGGAGCGTCCCCTGTGTAAGCCCCACATTGTTCCTGTCAAATTACTGTCAGCTGTCTTTGTATTCCAGTGTTGTGCTGACTCAGAGAGTAAGCAGCAGGCCTGTCTGTCTCTGAACCAATCCCACAGGTGCATGCTGAACACCATAGACGGCCCGTCAGATCCAGTGGAGGACTACCTGTGTGACCCAGAGGAAATGCCCCTGGGGGCCCGGGAGAGTCGGCTGCCTTGTCCGGAGGACTGTGTCCTTAATGACTGGGGCCCTTGGAGCCGCTGCAGCCAGGTAAGGGACCAAGGATATCCAATTATGTGCCATCGTGGGCTGACCAATCACGGTGTAATAACTAGAAAACCTTTTTCACAGTGAGTATACTGGTAAACCACCTTCCTCTTTTCTCTGTAAATACAAACAGGGAATGTTAAAATAATTATTGTTCTGAGTTGAAACAAACGTACAAATTGCATGTATTCAAACGTGAACCAATGAAATAAGAAACAAAAGGTGTCAACTGTCTTGCCTTAAAAGTATAGTTAGCTATTGCAAGCTAATTGTAAGCTAATACACCTTTGTGAAATTCACCAAATATATCCTCACATTTTGCTATCTTTCCGTTCTCTGTGCGTTTTGAAAAAATAGTACACAGCCCTGGCTCTGTAAATAGGAGGGTAAACAAGGTGGCGAACACCGCTCACATCAACAAAGCCATAGTACTATGCTTTGTTTCACACTGTGTTTTGATGTGTGGAGAGGTGCTGCAGAGGGAGCGATATTGTTTAGATTTGAACTCGAAGTTAGCGAGTTCTCGAGAATGACTAACTCTGCCATTAGGCACAACCAAACTGTCAAAGCTATACATGACCCCATACAGAACAGACTGTCTGCACAGTCCTGAGAAGAGGTTTAATATGCCACATTACCAGAAAACCTGTATGGCCTTTGAGACTGTAATGTGATTAAAGGCTATATCAATAAACCTGACTTGGCCTTTACAATCACTTTTAAAGTCACTGGTTAAATGATGGCTGCAAGCTTTCCAGTACCAATTAGCACACTTTCAACTGGTGAATGCAGTGAAGAATTAGAGTCATCATAGTGTTTAGGGAGAATAAAAACCTTCCTACTTCCTACTTCTATTGTACACAATTGAGGACTATCAATGGTTCCCTGACACACACATTAGGGAGTTCAGGCTCTATTTCTTTGAAGCCCCCAGAGACCTTTATCTATTTTCCTGTCAGAAATAATCTCTCCAAGGGTTAGGAATTCAAAGACTAGTGACAGTGAAGTGTACTGAGCAGTGTGTAAATATTTGCCAGGTCTCTGTGGATGAATAAGAAAGATATATGAACTTGAAGGGTAAAGTAGTAACAGAAGGCATATTTTTACCAATATTTCACTGATAATATTCACTGGGTAGCAGGGGAGGACCATGATTTATGATGAGACCCTGAGAGAACTCACAAACTCACATTAGTGCAAGACATGCCATTATTTACATTTGACTATGACAGTTTTCTCTTCTGTGTGTTTGAAAAGAAATGTTTTAAATATTGAGTTCAGAAAAAAAGTTTTGGGGAGATATGCCAATGCAACACTGGATTCCTAACGCAACAATGGGAGATATTATATCACCACACCAAGTTAAAATTGAATGTTTGCATTTGGTAAATAGAATGAGTAATATATTAGTCAATATGTATACTGCATCTAAGGTAATACTGCACAAACAGTAGAATGCTTTACAGTACTTCCGCGTTTGAATATAGGCTTGAATATCTCAGGTCTTCACCACTTCTACAAGACACTCTCACACATGCAGGAGGTGTCAGAGCATTGTGATAAGGTCTGTCACCACCCTTTCTGCTAAAAGAGCCGTTTAACGTCTCTGTCTTCACCCCTGCTGCGCTCACATCAGCTTCCCTGGCCGTTGTTAATCACACCCCATTCTCTCCCAAGTACTTGACACTGTGACTTACCACAATTCCAGTCTCCCTAGTGCATGTTTTATTCATCAAGCCAGAGATGGAGTTATTCTTGTGGCTGTCATAATTCTTCTTCACGTGTCCCTCTGTGACCAGTGACTGTATAGGATCTGAAAGTGTACCGTCCTAGCAGAATATCTATTTTAGCTGCTCTCTCAGAGCACTGAACGACGGAGCAGAATTCCACATTGTGGGAATGCCGGGAGGGAGTGAAGTTTATTCAGAATGGGCTGACAAAACAACTCCCCCCATTAAGAGTAGCTCTAAATCAGAAAAGGCCCATGTAATCCACATATTTAGAGCAATGATTTATGGAGCAATAAACTGGGAAGTAATCCAAAAGCGCGCATATTCACACAATGTAATCGACTTAATGTTAAATACATTTCGACACCACGGTGGCAAGAGCTCTCTATTGAAAAGGGGGTTTAGTTACAGTCCAGTGGTCTGTGCATTGAATTCTTATAACTTTCTGCAGCATGGATTGCCTAATAATGTACACCCTCTTAAAAACATTACCCCTCAGTCCTCTCAACACACACACACACACACAGACAGACACAACATATCCACCAGATTTGTAAGCGGAGGCGTTCTGTTTCAGCCTTGCACAAGAACTATTAGTCGAGTGCGGACTGCCTACATCATTCGCCCTCCCAATATGGGAAGAGAGTGTCCGGACAATACTGACAAGGAGCCCTGCAGCCTGAATCTCAACTGCTTCAACTACTTCTACAACATCACAGGTAAAGGAAAAAGAATGTCAATGAAATCATGACATGTTACATCATGCAGTGTCTTCTTTAATGCAGCCGTGCTTTGAATTCCTCCTTTACTCGTTTTACTTTTTACTACAATATATGTAAGGTGCCTTGCTACTCTGCTTAATTGACTCATTTATCCAATTAAAACCCAAAAGTTGACCCAGTGATGCTTTTTACAAAACGTTCTTTTTTTAAAACAGATGCTTGTAAGAGGAAATATTGAAGGAAAAAATTGTCACTAGGCAACAGAACTAATTATACAATATGCAAAACCTTAGACAAATTGCATTTGATGCTGCTGGAAGTTACTAAATTAGCAAGATGATATACACTGTTCTGAGTAAGTGTTTTGTTTTCTTCTTGTTCTGAAACTGTCAAACAATCCTTTTGGATTTTTGCATATTGTGACTAATCTGCTCTTTCATTGTGTAAGGCATGTTATTTAAACTATCGATATAGGTGCACAGTCTAAAGCAAGGTGCAAACTTCATTTATGGTGTGTTCAAATCCACATTTGCTATTCTAACGGCAGAGAAACGGTTGTTACGCCAGGCGCATGGTTCATGGTTCCCATTAAAATGTCTATGCACTATGGGTGCTTTTATACCGTCGGGGTTGTGCAATCTTTGGACCAGACCATCTAGGCAACATTGAGATTCCAACAAGATCCCTAAAATATGTGGATGTAGGTTACACACTAATAATATTTCACATTGTACCCTTTTCATTTTAATCCGTTGCATCTTTGTGCGCTCCTGTGTGCACAAACATCTGTATCTGTACAAACTCCTGTATGTGTAACAAGCAGAGTGTACTTGTGTGTACACACACAAGGCAATACTAGCTTGATAATGCGCCACACCGTTAACTTTAGACCAGGCTTTTGCTGGTCAGACACGCAATCGTTTTCTGCTGTCTCAAGATAACAATATGCCAACAATGTGCTAGACCACACCTCATATTTAGACCAGGCGCTCAAAAGGGTGCAAGTGCATTTGCTATTTAAACAACGTTGACGCTGGATGGGATAATGACGATTATGTCGCTCTGACACTAGCAAAGACACTTGTATTCCCGCTTTACGCCGCTTTGTGCCGGCTGTAAGATAGGGCCCAAAATATCTATGGCACACATTGACAACATGCATGTTCCTGCATAGTTTGTTTTATAATGTTTACTGTAGGTCTGCGATGCAGCCATTTTCTTTCGCTTTTTCTTTCCCATTACCTCTGTTGTTATGCTTGGAAACACGACAGCTATAGCGCTGCAAAGCCCAGTAGTGCACTCCCCGTTCAGGGAATAACATACGAGCAGAGATGCAGAGATCATTACTTGGAACAGGGGTCTTTTTTCTGTGGTTACTCTCAGACCCTCTTCCCATAATCTCTCTCTCTCTCTCTCTCTCTCTACTGTATATACACACAGTATATACCATTTTATGCTTCTTTTTTTCCATCTATTATTTTAGTTTCACTCCCCAGAGTACCACAGCAGAGGCAGACATGGTTCCAGCCCAGAGTAGAGCTCTCAAACAAACTTGCTGCAGCTAAAAACAGTCAGAGGATAGCAGGCTGCACGAGTGATAGCACCCAGAACCCAGTAATCTTCTGAACAAGAATCACGTACAGTAATGTTTATTTGAAGCTGACTGCCACCCAAACGCTTAGAGAAGAAATCTTTGTGCCGTGACTTCAGAGCAATCTTTTTTAGTTGTTGTTGTTGTTGAGGCGGATGTTTATTTC
Organism: Typhlichthys eigenmanni; assembly: GCA_027564635.1. NCBI lineage: Eukaryota > Metazoa > Chordata > Actinopteri > Percopsiformes > Amblyopsidae > Typhlichthys > Typhlichthys eigenmanni. Next base: position 15,489 of record JAODUK010021184.1, read on the forward strand.
CCTGTGGGGCAAATCTTGAGCACAGAAGAAGCCAGGGCCCCCTTTCTGAGTTGAAATGTTTTGACAAGGTTCCCTATGGAATATGTTCTCGTGGTTCAGTCCAATGGTTTAACAGACAGTTGTATAGTCACCTGATAGAGCTATACAATAGAGCCTTTATTGTTCCCACTCATGACAGACAGACTGAAGTCAGAGGTCTGGTTGAATTTTTGTTGACATTGGTCCATAACATTTAGGTCATATTTGGAGCTCTATTACTGTAAATAGTGTTCTGGCATACATATTGCTTTATTATGGGTAACACTGGCATTGTAAAGCAGATGGTGCTGGCATGTGATAGTTCTGGTGACATACACTTTGTAGATTAAAGTGAACTGATACTAAACCTCAATGACCCCTTTACTCAAGTAGCCCTGTTATTATGTAGATTTATGCCAGCCAGATGTTTTTTAGAGAGCCCAATCACCATTGCACTTTGTTTTAGTTGTTTTGTTTTTTTCCTGAGATTATCTTTAATGTCATTTTGGCTGTGCGTGACAGTTGTACTGTAACGGGAAAGTTGGAGTCGTAGGTCATGCAGCAAAGTTGAGTCAAGCCGATGGCTTACTCAGCAGTATACTATGCACAAGTCATTGTTTAATTCATGGTCACAGTTCAAGTTTAAGTGAAATAACATTGTTTCAAATGACGGCATGGTATTTTGATGTCAACAATGTGGTATCAGGAACTGGTTTGGACTCAAATGCAGACACAAACAGCTGTTCAGAGTAGACCAGGAACTGTATTGCATCCAACAGGCAGGGTAGAGTCAAAAACAGGCAAGAGGTTGGCAACAGCATATCCAAAATAGACAGGTATCCAAAAACATGTTGAACTGCAAGCAAGGTCATACACAAGAGATGCATCTTATTCTGGCAAATGGATAACTGGTGGTACGGTAAATGCAGCTAAGCACATCATTGGCAACACGTACGGCAACAGCACAAACAAGCAGAGACTAAATGCAGTACACACGCTCTGATTGGGAATGAGAACCAGGTGATGGTGATAAGGAATAAACACGCTATGGGGCAAGACAGAAACCAATATCTACGCCTAACAAATGCATAGAAGCTAAATAAAATAAATGAAACACATGCAGTTCAGACTTTGTTTGGCAGGATTGATAAGAAATTATCATGTCTTCTCTGGTACACTTATGTTTTCTTTAAGCCACTTTGGCAGGTAATCAAACATCATTGTGAGGGTAATATTTTAGTGAAATTGTGGATGTTATATGCCACTATGTCTGCAATTTATTTCCTGTAGTGTTTTTAACAGCTGTTGTGTCTTACAGTGTATAAGGCAGTAAAATACAGTACATCTCGTCACTGGAGCCACCAACCTGAAACCACTCATATAAAGGAAAATCTGTGAAAATATAATAGCTGTTTTAAATATTCCAGTTTAAAGCATGTACTAATAAATACTAAACCGCAAGTAGAAAATGAAGAAAGAGCTGTTTCCTTCCACAGACTGGAGCACGTGCCAGCTCAGCTCTAACGCTGTGTGTGGAAGTGGCATTAGGACCAGGATGCTGGACTGTGTTCGCAGTGACGGCAAGTCTGTCGACCTTAAATACTGCGAGGAGGTAAACCCTGAAGCCCGTTGACTCTCCTTGCGTCATTCTCCGTTTGTTGCTTGCCTTCTTTTCCTTCTTTCCCCTGCTAAAACGAATCCAGCATAAACAGCATGAATTATATGATGGCTCATTCTGGTTAGTGCTGGCCCAGGCTGGTTCATACTGGTTAGTGCTGGTCCAGGCTGGTTCATACTGGTTAGTGCTGGCCCAGGCTGGTTCATACTGGTTAGTGCTGGTCTAGCTGGTATACCAGCACACCAGCACACGGCATGGGATGCCGGGGTACCAGCAAACCAGCATTCCATACTGGTTCCAGCATGCAAAACATGCCTTATGCTGGTGACCAGCAATGCTGGATTTTTTAGCAGGGTCTTTCTATCTTTCTTTCTTTCTCCACCACTAGAAAGAAGGATTTATCCTAATTATTAAATTATGTGTGTGATTACCACTATTACTTCACACAGCAGTAACATTAGGCCTGAAGAGCAGCATGTAATATTCAACAGTATTCCCATGCAGAGATTGGTATCTGTGCTTGGGGCTCAACATTTGATTCGTTCATAATCTGTCTAGGCTCCCTGTAATTGTAGCCGGCAGGCTGGGACTGCCCCATCCCAGCAGCTATTTAACCTTTGGCCCGCTTAATGGTCTGGTTCATTCACAAAAACACAGAAGGCTTTCTGCAGGCAAGACTAGCTAGATTTTCCCCGCTGACGTGAGGCTAATGCTTAACGCCTCCTATTTTCCGGGCTAGTTAAATCTGGAGAAGAGATGGCAGATGAACATCTCCTGCGTGGTGGAGTGTCCTGTCAACTGTCAGCTGTCAGAGTGGTCGGTCTGGTCCGAGTGTTCACAGACGTGTGGACTAGAAGGTAAATATCATTTATAATGCAAGACATCTCTGTCAACACTATGTACTGTATATACAGTATGTGTGTGTCTGTACATGTGTCGTATGTGACTCATTTGAGTAACTGGAACTCCTCTACCCTTCTGGCTCAGCCAGTTAGATTTATGCAAATTATCAGTGAGATGGGGTTGGAAATGTGTGGTTCCGGGGGCACGATAACACTATAATTAGCTCCGTTTTAATTACAGCACAATAACCTGAGCCAATTAAATATGGTTCAGCTGCAACACACTGTCTTGCTACCGAGAACCAACTATTGATGGCTGTCAGTGTTCACAATGTCTATCCAGCGCCATATCAGCTGTGACCAGAATACATGCTGATTGAATGGACCAGCCGGTAGAATCATCTGAGAGAGGGAAATAAATAAGTCAAGTGTCTGTCAGGGAGGTTGAACAAGCCAATTAACACACTGGTGAGGAGATGCCTGATCCAGTTAGTTATGCGTACAGGTAGCGTGCAGGTGTCAAACCTGTATGGAAAGCAAGCAGGGCTCTTTCAGAAACGGCATGCGTGTTCAGCCAGACTCCAGGCCTATAGCTGCACATGGAGATTACATTATTTGCCGGAGAAGCCGTACTGCATCAACAGAGTGTGTGTGTGTGTGTGTGTGTGTGTGTGTGTGTGGCATGAGCATATGTACAGTGAAGAAATTAGTCATGGCTCTGCCTTCTGAAGAACAGAACGTGCTGGCTCAGCAAAATGTCCCACTCCCATACCACTCACACGACACAGTGGAGGCGACTGAACTAACAAATGAAACTTAGGAAAATACTTTTTTCTTTTTTTGGTATATTGGAAATGGGAGCAGTTGAGTTGTGACAGTTTGTCCTCTGTTGCCCGGTTGTTGTTCCGGAGGATTCTGTCCAACCGTGTGTCCCTGTGCTCCTAGGGGTGTTAAGCACTTTGAAGTGGCAGTGCCGCAGCAACAGTTGCTGGAGCACACAGAAAAAGATTAGAGATAAAGGCTGGTTAAAGGAGCGGTGGGGTACCTTATTTGCCTTGGCGTGTAAGCGCGCATGCGTGTGTGAAGGAGGATAGTGCCAGTTCAATGCAGTGCTGCTGTTATGTGCCAGGAGCTGGGCCAAGTCTCCAGTGACGTGAGCAGATTACCCGCTGGGCGCTAAGACATTAAAGGTGGAATTTGCATCAAATGATGTGGTTTGTGATTTATTTTTTGAGTGGGTTGTTGAAGATTATTGTTTGTGTGCGTGTGCGTGTGTTCATTTTACCATCGCGGTGCACTAGAAACTCTCAAAGCCGTTAGCTGTTGTGTGTTTCATTTAATGGATTTATGTAAAACTACAAGTGAGTTGATATATCTGAAAAGCCTTTTTACTTTTAAACGAGCCAAGAACTAATCAATATGCCCCGGGGGAATGATCAAGTATGGCAGGCTAATTTGAAGAAACTGTTTTGTTCAATCAGTATTGTGTGAATAATTCAATACCTTAAACGTTTACACACACACTTTCAGGAATTGAACTGAGTGCTCTTTTGTGGCAAACACTGACAACCACTCATGTGTTACCTTGTGTATTTGATCAAATCATTAAGGGTGCGCATAGGCGTACTGCTCAAAGTTCATTGTTTCAGCATGAAGCAACCAATGACAACTCACTTAAGGATGCAGTGTATTTAATGGCCTGAGGGGGCAGAGTTGAGTTATGAAGGGTCCCCGAACGACCTTTGCAGGTAGCATGGATATAGACACTATAAAAAATACCCATCACAGAATAAGAGATTTTAAAATACCTTATATATGACATCATGCGATCTATTTACCTTGCAGCTAGGCCAAACCAAGGGGTTTTGAAGCAGAGCAGAAGACTTCTATATGTCCCTTATTAATGATGATGTCACATCCTGTTTATGTGGTCCAGGGAGGATGTGGCGGAGGAGGTCCGTGGTGCAGGCTTCCCAGGGCGACGGACGGCCCTGCCCCCCCCAGATTGAGCAGTGGAAGCCCTGTCCCGTCAGGCCTTGTTACCAATGGCAATACAGCCCCTGGTCTGAATGCAGGGTGGAGGTATGTGTCGATTATAAGGTGAAAGGTCAGTTAGAATGCAACAGCGGTACTGTGCATGAGTCATTTTGACTTGGTTGTATATGTATATGTCGACAGATCACATGACTCTGTTTTTTAGTGTAAAACTAAAATACCTTTTTTATACACCAGCGATGTTGACATACATTCAAACCATTCTTCAGCCTCTGTGGGAGGTCCGTCTTAAAAGTGTATTAGGCAATTTTTTAAATATTACCACCAAGCTGGAGTTGTGAAGCAGAAAAGGTCCTCTTAATCACGGGTGATTAGCTGCCAAATAGGCCGGCTTAGTAAAGCTAGCAGCCTTATGCTAACTTGAGGCAGCGTTCTGCCTGCTGAATAGTAGCCAGTGGTGAGTTCGTCATTATCGCCTGTGTGTTCCTGCTTTAGGGCGTGGTGTGTGGACATGGGACGCGCTACAGGAACCTGCCCTGCCTCGTGTCGGACGGCTCCGCCGAGGGAGAGGCCAGCCCGGTAGACGAGGAACTGTGTAGCGGCCTGGAGATAGCCGTCAATGGAGATAAGGTCATCCGACTTAAGGAGCCCTGCACACTGCCCTGCCCAGGTATACAATAAGGAAACTGTGCTATCTACAGGAGAGATGCAGGGTTAGCTGTGTTTCCTTTACATTCTGTATAGGAAACACAGTTTTCCTTCTGGTGGTCCAAACTGGTTGGACCATCTGCTCTGGCCATGAAGTAGAATCAGCTGTAATAGTCTTAATATTTTTATTGATTAGTCACTTCCATTAACCTGGTTCTAATAGTTATTAATGTGTATGGTAATCAGTAGTGACATGTAGTTGTTCATGTCAGAGGTGAATGATTCTTTGGTGCCTGAAAGCAGTAAATTATATTATAATTATATACACAATACCCCCCTCCTTCCTCTAAAAAAATAAAATAAAAAAATGAAATATGCTCCTATCAATTAATTATTATTGTCATCATTATACCAGACTGGGACTCCTTGTACTGTACCACATAAACTGCCAAGCCCACCCTGTAATTATACAAGAAAATACGCATCAGCATTCCATGATCACAAGAAGCCAGTGAGTTCCCTCCCTGCTCCCCGGTAAGCAGCCTGGTAGGCTGCTGTGTGGCTGACAAGCCAATGCAGCTCACACCGTGTGATTGAGAGTAGCCAGTGGCATGGGCTGTATTGTATTGGTGGTATGGACTGGGCTATATTGTAGGTGGTAAAGCACAGGGTAGCCAGCAGCATGTTCCCTGTTAAGGTGATACTGAACTTTCGTAAATCTCTTGGCTGTAAAGCGTCAGCACACTGACATTTAGAATGACATTTTCTGTTTGGACACCATATTTAATAAAGCAAATCTATCTATATTTTTAAACCACCTTTGGCTGTTGTATCTCAACTTTACCACATCCCTGGTCGAAGTGCCATCGACTGAAAAGAGTTTGATTGTACCAACAAATCTTGTGAAAACACATTACCAGGAAACAATTTGAGAAGTAGCAACCAAACTAAGTATTTTATCCTTAATATGGTGTCACTTTCACTGACACTGACTGTACATTTACAGTACTGCACATTTTATATAAATCATTTTGCTCTATTATTAATTAATGGAAAAATACAATGTATGCAGCAAAACATTGTCACATGTTGTTTAAGGAATATGTTGTGTGTTTGAGTAAAGGTATTTTAGTACTTTTAAAACTGATATCTATTTTTTTATTGTATTTATAAACACGGAGTAGTACTGCCCTGTATAGCAAGTCAGCCCATCGCATTCTGCCAGCCTGTCACCGCAAATGTCAAATGTTGTTCTCCAAACAATAAACTATTTTCTGCTAAGATGGAGTGATGTACTGTAGTTTGAGAGCAAACGGGGCTGGTTATGTTTTGGGTTCAGGGACAGCTTGCCATATTTGGCAGAGGTGCCTGCCCACACGCTCAGGTTGAACACACGTGCACACACACACAATCACACGATAATTCCTAATACAAGATGACTGTGACATGTTTCACCCCTACTACGTCCTTTGGTCAAACACCAGATTTTACAGTAGATGTCAGTACACCATAGCAACTATTCTCTATACTGTTTACCATAGCAGTGTCCTCCTGTAGGTTTACTTGACACTGAAGTTTGCAGTTGTTCCAAACACTGCAGGTCTTCCACTGTGTGACTCAATAATGCATCATGTCTCCTTGTGGCTTCAGGTGAGTGTTACCTAATGGAGTGGTCCGACTGGAGCCCCTGTGTGAGCGCGTGTGTCAAGGGGGCCGGCGTGGACTTTGGCGGCGTCCAGGTGCGCTCCAGAGCCGTCATGGCCCAGGAGCCCGAAAACCTCCAGCTGTGTCCGGACCAGGCCTGGGAATCACGGCCCTGCACAGGTCAGTGAGCTGTCCGTCACATGGTTTCAGCCTTCTGATTGGATATGTTAACAAATGGAGGACAGCTTTGTCGTCAAGGCGATGTGTTCTTACAGCAATACTGGCACTGACCGTGTTTGATAAACTGAAGTTGTGACATACAAAAGGTCATGAAGGTCACTTCTGCTAAAGCCATTTATTTGTTTGCTTCACATTACTGTCCAACAATTTTGTAGTTTACTTTGACAACTTAACGCTGTTTAATTTAATTTACAAAGACATTTCTAAGAGACACTGGTTAAGCTACATGTACTTTTATATGGAAGAGGTAGGCATTTGTATAGTCAGGGATCAAACCCAGGTCGTTTGGGCTGGGGGTCGACCACCCTAACCACTGGTTTAATGTATCTGCCTCAGCATCGCTCAACATGCTGACAGTTATTATATTGACTTCTGTTGTATCTCAAAAATATATGCATACTTCTTAGGTGTCTACAATGTCTCTCAAATTAGACGATTCTCAAATGATGTCTGAAAAAAAACAAGTTGTCGTATTTACTGTAATTAAAGATACATTTCCATTCTGAATCAAACATGACAAATGAAGACAGAAAGGTAATTTAACTAAGCAGTAGCATACTGTATGAATTACAGGGTAAAGGGAAAACGCCACACTTACTTGGCTTCGGTCTGTGCGGTTCCCCTGGCGTGTTAACCGTCCATTAGACTGAATGGCCGTGGAGCTGCGTGTGAAGCGCCGCCATCAAAGCCCACAGCAGGATACACAGTGACACCCTGCCTTCCCTTAATCCCCACCCCCGCCTCTTCCGCCCTCCCTGGCTACTGTACACCGTCTTAAAGGCAGCCTCCACCGGCTTGACCTGGTTTCACGGCATTACTGGAGGTACCTGGGGTTGGAACGTAAGGGTTTTTTAGACCGTAAGAGAGACGAGAGAGAGAAATAATGAGCATGGTTGCCAAAAAAGAAAAACAACACTTTGTTCAAAGTCATATGTGAGAGATTTGATGTGAACATTCTAGAATGTGTTGAAGGTTTGAAGTAGAAAAGAGCAAAGAACAGAGAAGTGGGGGAAGGGGGGGGGGGGAGGGAGTTGTCGCGGGAGCGGGCAAACCGCTCCTCGACAGCAGAGGGCCACGGCCGCATTATCGATTGAGGAGATGATACAGTAGCCGGCTGCGTGGAGGATGGATCCTGCTTTTGCTCAAGGTTAAATAGTTAATTTGCGCTATCTGAAAGGCACCAGCTGGTGATTGGTTACACAGGGCTCTGGTGGGAAATATGGTCATTTGCCGCACTGACAAAGATACTGATAAATCCATAATGGCATTGATAGAAAGGCATTAAGCAAAAGCTTTTATTGGAGATTAAAACATTGAACTAGACCTCGCGTTGCTACTGATATTATACAGTATATCAGAGCAGAGCAGCCGCTTTATTAATCCTGCACTGAAGCACTCTGCTTGTCGGAATGAAAACCTTGCATGTCCAGCATATTTGCAAGTGAATAAAGTAAAAAGCCTGTGTACTTTTCAGAATATACAATATGATTTTAAATTGACCGGCTGGGTGCACTGGGAAATGAAACTTGCTTAATTTGATTTCAATTCAACCATAGAATAAAGTCAGTAAAACGGGAGTTCTAGAGTTTTTCACATGAGAGCAGCAAATGATGATTAATGTGGTAGTCTTTGTACCCACTGTGCGTTTCTCCTAGCTTTTGTTTGGCTTACACCGCCAGACTGTTCTTTGTGCTTTCAGGGGGCGAGTGTTATGAATACAAATGGATGAGCAGCGTACCCCCAGACTCCACCCGAATAGTGCCCTGGTGCCAACGTTCAGATGGCCTCAACGTCACAGGTGAGGCTTTGACACCTGGGTGACTCATGGTCAGTCTAACAATGCCAGCCATAATGATAACGATGATACTGGAACATGATACTGAAACATATTTTTCATACGAATGTATTTTACAGACTATAAGTCACAGGTTTTTTAGGTGTCTTGCTGATCTTGTGATATTTTTAAGCAACATGTATTTTGTCTACTGTATACCAGCTGAGGCTAAGAGATACTGCTGTATACACTTGAGGCACCGCTGAGATGGATTATAAATGTGACCGATTAACTGAAGTGTTTTTTTTTTCTTTTTACAGTATTTCATAACTGCGACTAACTCGCCGATGTGAATTATAGTCAGGATACGGTATACGTACACAAGTGGCTTCATCTTTAATACAACTTGAATTATGGTGACCTTTGACCTGCAGGTGGATGCCCCGCTCTGAACCCTCAAGTTGACAACAGCTCCTGTGAGCCTCCCTGTTTCATGCCAAAGTCTTTCTGCAGTGAGGTCAGTAGCTTTGCTCTTATTATAGACACACCAGTGGCGGGCCGTGCATTTCACACCTAGGCCTTCAGTGATATACTACAATCGATACCTCTCATAATACTATAATTTATGACACCACGTGACCACGGCTGGCGAAATACTATACAGAAACACACTCACACACTACTGGGCATTGCATCACCTCAATTGTGTACAAAACGGGCTATTTTCCAGCGCATTTAAAAATCAGTAAACCCATATTTAAAATTAACTGTCCAAAAAGTTTTAATAAGTCTACATAGAATACAGGCAAGTTTTAACAAGAGTGTACACTAAATTGCAAAATCGCTGATTAATATCAGAGAGACACCAACAAGATGACAGAAGGAGGGCAAAACGTTGATTTGGTTGCAAATCAACGTTTTGCAACCAAACGTCTTGAGTAGATATATTAGATTTCTCTCACTGCTAACCGGGTGCGGCTCCGGTGCAGCTCGGTTGATCTGCGTTGAGTAGACTATCCTCCTTCTTCTCATTGTTGTTTTACGGCAGTGAGGGAGTATCCAATCACAACGTGACACCAGCTAGGTCACTACTACAACTTGTGATCTGATTGGCTATCGTAACTGTCTATCAACTGTATGTGCCCGTTCACTTACAATGCACAGACGCCAGCATTTCTGATTCTGAAGGCGTCAGGCAGATTTCATACAGCCTGGCAACACTAGCTAGCTGAATTCTGATTGG
>JAODUK010021194.1:0-25509 GCA_027564635.1 Typhlichthys eigenmanni
ACACAGATTCTGAGGGAGCACCCTATGGCATCGACTGGATTTCTATATTATCAATAATGTAGTTATCCGATTAATCGGAAAAAAAAAAAAAACAATTGATAGATTAATCGAAAAAATAATCGATAGATTAATCGACCAAAAGAATAATCATCTAGTACAGCACTATACAGGTGTACAGTAGATGTTACTGTCTTTGCAGTTATGTACGGTGTATTTCTTGGCATTAATTTATAAGCTATAGTAAGTGTAGCTCTGTTATGGGGATGTCACACTTTTGTTTTTCTTATTGGTTGAAGATGGTCTATTCACCTGCAAATCACTGGACACCTTGTGGTACTGTTTTTTTTTTTTTTTTTTCTTCATACACAAATTCCTAATATGGAGTGTCTCCTGACTGATTTGTGAAAGGTACTAACTGAAGGTGGAGCTTGTGAAGCAAAGCTGCTGGTTTCTATGTCCACATAAATAGACACAACAAGTGATAAGCACCTTGTGTATGATTCCATATAAATACATTTGGTTTTTTTAAACATACTTTGCAAAATAATTTTGTAAAATATTTTTTAAATGTATAAATCCGTGTGGGCCTAGTGCTTTGGAGTCTTGGTGATTGACTGCTATCTAAATGCATGTATGCTTTCCCCTACACTGTATTGTTGACTATTGTTTTATATAATTAATTTCCTAATTCCTTTCCCTGCGATGGGGCATGTGCAAAACAGATGTCGGACTCTTCAGTTGATTTAAATCAGTATAGTGTTCCAACTTCTGAATTTGGTAAGCTCATTATCAGCCGGTGACGTCAAGGAAGGAGCCATGTATGCTTCATGCACATGATGCATCACGGCCAGTGCTGGATCATCTGGAGAAAACAAACACTTCTCCCTGCCCATGGGTGCTTCTGAGGTTGTCCCTCAGAAGCACCCCCCCACACACACACACACACAAGATAGTGTTGTGTGCTCACACAGTATATTTTTAAATATCACCCGATATATCGAAATGAGTATCGAGAACCGCGGAATTTCACTGGTATTGGTATCGACTTCTACATTTCTGATATTGTGACATCCCCACTTACCATACTTTCCATACCTGCACTGTCTCCCTACTTATGTCACGAGCCTTTACAGGCAGAGTGCTTGCTTGCATAAAGCAGTGAGAGGTCCACTGAATTTCACCATGGTTCACCACTGTGTGTCTGTGTGTGTGCGCAGCTGGCTTTGGTGTTTATGCTTCACATGATGTACCGCACCAGTATGCATACTGTATGTTTTTCTGTGTGTGTGTATTGTAGACAATTTCACAGATGCTGCTGTGAGCAGCAGGATCAATGGGGAGCACAAGGAGAAAGATTTAGAGCCCTGGGATGGAGGAGAGACCCACACCTCAGGCAGCCTGGAGTCCCTGGATACAGATGTGGTAAGAACCAACCCACAGACACGCACACACACACACACTGATTGACTGATTTTATTGATTTATTGTTGGATAACACGCACTGTGATCGTGTATTTGCTTTGATTCTGTTACTCCTATCCCCTCTCTCTCTCCCCCCCCCACATTTACTAGTCTAATGGCTGGGATCCTAATGACATGTTCAAATACAATGAGGAGAAGTATGGAGTCCTGTCTACGTACGACAGCAGCTTGTCCACGTATACGTAAGCTTCCATATTTGTTCAGTCAGACTGCTGTGTGTGCATTTCTATGTTTAAAGGTAAAGTTACGTTGCTTGGGAAACACTTTTAAAATATTTTAAGCAAGCGCATGTATCATTACAGCAGCAGCAGATATAGAGCGCTTGGTTTGAAGACGCATGAGCCAGCTTTGTCACCGTGAGGGATTTAACACGCTCTCTGTGTGTGTGTGCGTGATGTGCGCCTCCTCACTGCTCCACTGTCTAACGGTTTCCGTCCCCTCCAAGGGTCCCTCTGGAGCGGGACAACTCTGAGGAGTTCCTGAAGAGGGAGGCCCGTGCCGCCCAGCTGGCGGAGGAGATCGAGGCCAGTGCCACATATAAGGCCCGCGTGGCGCTGGAGAACGACGAGCGCTCTGAGGAGGACAAATACACTGCTGTGGTGCGGGGGGACAGGGAGGCACACGGCCTTGGCAGGTGAGCCCCGGGGCAGGATGCGCACGCATCCACACACGTGTATACACTAGGGATGTCACGGTTCCAGAAATGTAGTAGTCGATATCAGGGAAATTCCATAGTTCTCGATACTCATTTCGATACCACGGGGGGCTATATACATACACACACACACACACAGTATATACTGTATACACAATGATAGATAAATAAAAAAGACATAATGTAGCCTAGCTAATATGTTACATGTTTTTAAAAGCTAGGTTATCTCAAGCTCAAAATAACGTTGTATGCTGAGATGTTGCTGTCAAAGATTAAAGTCATTTGTCAGCTCTTCTGAAGCTGTTTTTTTTCTATGTGCCATGAGAATGTTATATAGGCTACTGTAATGTCTGTACAGAGCATGATCTATAATGTCCGGTGCTCATTGAAATGAATGACAAGCCTGTGACTTTACCGCACTGGGCTCCCTCTGTGACTCCGTGCCCGCACGAGAGCGCTCCTAGGTCGGTTATTCACCCAGATCCCGGTCGGCGCTCTGGAGGTATCGCCAAGCGTGACACGAAAAAGTGATGGTTAAAATGCACATGGGTATTACAACATACACCCACAACGTGAGTGTTTACAACGCAAAAATGCGACTGTCTGTATTTTATTCGCGTCAATGTTGATTTTGTTCCACTTTCGCCAGGCCATTAAATAGGTTAAAACCAATCACAACAAACCATATGATACATTACACATGACGATAGCGGAACTGTTTACTTTCTACTCTGTAAAAGCTTTTCTGGAATGTTCGAATGTACCGTTTGCATATTGGTTTTTGTGAATATTATTCTGATTGTCCACCTGGAACGCAAAGTAGGCTACTTACTGTTATTTTTTTTTATTATTTGCTGTTTTTTATTTTTTTTATTTGCTGTTTTTGTTTTTTACGTTTTGAGGCGGAGCTGCAGCCGCTCGCCACCGGGTCGGTTCTCTTGGTACCTACAAAAACAAGTACCGTCATGTTTTCTGAATTTTGGCATCGACTTGGTACCGAAGTATCAGTTCTCGTGACATCCCTAGTATACACACATACACACATGGGTCTGATTTTCAACACCCGCCCCAACAACCCTCACATACAGCGGAAAAAATATTAAGTAAGTATTGAACATGTCGCAATTTTTCTTAGTTAACACAATTGTAAAGATACAATTGACCTGAAAGTTTCACCAGAAAAAATATTGAACAAGCTAAAATGTATTTAATACTTTGTATAAAAGCCTTCGTTGGTAATAACATCTTCAAGACACCTCCTGTATAGAGAAACTAGTCACATGCATTGCTCAGGTGTGTGTTTTGGCCCTATATTACACACGGTCTTCAGATCTTGAAGGTTTCGTGGGCCTCTTCTATAAGCTCTGATCTTTAGTTCTTTCCATAGATTCTCAATTGGATTCAAGTCAGGGGATTGGCTGGGCCATTCTAGCAGCTTTATTTTTTTCCTCTGCAACCAATTGAGTTTCCAATTGAGTTTTTGCGGGTCACCCATCGGGTACCCACGACGCAGGACCCTACCGGAGTGTGAATGGTCTATTTTAGCTTCTGTGAGATGGGAAAAAGCTTACACAACAAACTATTATACAGGGTGGGTCTTCTTCAATTGTTGATATTAATTTGTTTTCTGTGTGTCTGTGTGTGTGTGCAGAGAGAACAAGTACATTCCCCCTGGCCAAAGGAACAGAGAGGTGATGTCATGGGGAGCGGGCCGTCAGAATTCACCTCGTTTGGTCCAGAGTTCTGCTGGACCGCCGGCACCCCGGCAAGCTCCTCACGACTACAGTCCCTGCTCTGGGGCAGACCAGAGAGTTGTCAATGGAGGTATGGACGATGCATGCCAAACCTCATCACTGGTCATTCATACGTTTATTTTTATTTATTTTAAAAGCAGTGTATTGATTGAACGCACATAAATGTACTTTGGACATTGAACATGGGATGATAAGCAATTCAACAGAATAATGGTTTCACTTTAGACTGAAAGCAAATCCAGGAATATCTTCTTTTTGCAGCTGTTTATCAGATTAATCTGTTTTGAATTCTAATAATCCAGCTTCACCTTCTGTTTATGATTCCCTTTTCCCCTTTTCCATCAATTGGTTGTCCTCTACTGTCTGTCCTCCTTTATAATTTGTCCATCCCTCTTTTAGGTTCATCCCATTGGCCCTCGCCATGTCCATCACCTCCCTCCCGCCCCCCCTCTCGTTACCAGTCCGGTCCTTCCTCCCTGCCTCTACGGGCTGCCACGCCCACCAGGCCACCCTCCAGACCCCCCTCCCGACCTTCCAGGCCCCCCTCCCATTCCTCCCACCCCACTTACCCCTCGTCACCATCCTCCTCTGCCCACCACGGGCCCACGTCTCCAGCCTCCACCCTGCCCAAACACATGTCTTCAGAAGGTATCCACAACAGTGTGGAGTAGACCCGAGCGAAAACACACTAATCCAAGGTGGACGCAGTCACATTCGTGTTGGAGTGGGTTCCCATATGCTTTAGAAGCTCGAGTTGTTCAACGTGTACTGAGAGTTTAATGAGGATGTTTGAGACGCCTTCTAAATTTATCTAGTGTGGATGACCACAGAATAGGATGAAGTTGCCGCTAAGGACTGACTTGCAGTTTCCATGCTGATGCATGGCTGATGCTTGGATTTGGCATTAAGATGGCTGATCTGTTGTCGGTCCCGTAGGCTCAGTGTTCAAAGCATTTTATCTACCAAGTGTTGTGACATTAAAAATGAATAAATAAATGAATGAAAACTTAAGAGCTCTTATTTAGTGTGGCGCACAAGGAGTGCATAAACACGAGTAGTAGACCAAAAGTGGTTGTAGGTTAAAGTTGGGTAGAAACAACCAACCGTACTAAGAGATACAATTTGACTTGTTTATTTTCATCACCTCTCCAAAGATCACTTTTGTGCTGGGCTTTCACTTTTAGAGGCCGACACAACTAACTGATACAAACCACCTGAATGCTTTCATGTTGTGTTTTCGGTGCACCTATATCCATTCCTTTCTGTCTCTTGCTATTTTGCTCTTCCCTCTATTGTCACTCGGTTGCAGTGTGGCACGGTGTTCAAGCCCCCTCCGTCTCAAAGACTTTGGCCCCGCTCGCTTCCTTAGCACCACTAACACTGATTTACGGTGTGGTGTACCTTATTTTCTCTGGCCTGTGTGTCACAAATGAGTTTGAAGGGAAGGTGTCAACTTGTGAATTGATGACTCTTTTCATCTCTTATCTTTTCACTATGACGTACTCAGGCCCCCCCAGGATGTCCCCGAAGTCCCAGCGGACGCCCCGTGCTCACAGAGTGCCCCCGTGTCGGACCACAGCAGTCTCTCCAGGCGTGGACTTCATTTCCCACAATACCCCTGGAGAGGTGCCAGTCGCTCCGCAAACCAGGAGCAGCTCCTCTGGAGGAACCTGGTCTTCAGTGGTCAGTGGAGGTAGGAACGTTCAGAATTGAGCAGAAATCATTTTTGTTTATGAGCACAATTCATTGCAATAAAGTCATCAGACATCCTGATTGGCTCAGCTAGAATTAACAAGATTTCATGTAGGCAAGAGACATTTTCTAATTGAGCCATAAACCTGGAACATTTATGTTGAATGTCAAACAGTCTGTGAAAAGACATGTCAATCAACTTGGATCAAATCTATGGATATGAGCAACCCGAAGGCATAAATGGGCAAAAACGTGGAAAATGTGAAAGGTTGGACAGAAAGCCATGAGTGCATAATCTTTTACTACAGCGCCACCCTGAGTTTAAAGTTGGTATGTACATGGACTAAACAAATCATCTCATGGGCCACATTTATTTTATTTTGGTATGAGTACTGGATGGATAAGGACGTTTGGATGCATTTGGCCCTCTGATGTGGAGACAATTTGGTGTCACTGTGCGTCAACATAGTGAGAGGTCGTGTTTACTTAATTTTAATTCTGGGCTTTTTAAATGTGCCATTGCTGAATGGTTTCAAAAGGTCAATGACCCACTAAGGTGGCAAACTTTTTGAGTGCTTGTTTTTGTTGAGGTGTACGACCGTGTCTCAGCGGCAAACATTCAAGGATCATTTAGGGGAGGTTTAATTTAAGGGAGCTATGTATCATGTGATTCCCCTTCTCTCTTCAGTACACAGACCTCGGTCCCCTCGTCAGAACAGCATGGGCGGGGATTCCCCTGGTTCCTCCTCCCTCCCCCCTCCCCAGACAGGAACGGCTCCTGTGGACCCAGTTGCCACGCCAACATCAGCCTCCTCTCCGACTGCTGCTAGCCCCGCCCCCATCATGGTCGCCACCCCATCAGTAGAAGGTGAGTTTACCATTGAAGAAGGAGTAATTAGAAGTCATATGATATAGTAATTAAGTACAAGTCTTGCACTTGTTTTGTTAGTAGTTAGCTGCTTCGCCATAAACTTCTTCACACAAGCCTGCATATTGGGTTCGGAGGGAACTCTACGCAGTCTAAACTGTCTCTGTTCTCTAAAGCAAAAGAGTCTCGTGTCCAGGAGACGAGACAGACGTCCCCCACAGCCAACAAGGAGAACGTCAAGCCCCTAGACGTCTCTCAAAGTATCACCAGACAAGGGTGTAAAGGTAATGGGTCAGCGCCAGAGTGTTGATGCGAGCCTTAATTGGTGTGATTCTGACAAATTGGCCTGTCACAGAGCCATTGACTACACTGTTTGCTTAGTTGCTTTTAAACTGCTGAGCGCTCAAAGTGATGCAGTGTTCCTGGGTTTATTTGATGTGTGTTGTTTCTGTGTTTCTCTCCTCTGTAGGAGCTCCTTCCATGGCACCAGACCACAGAAAACAAATAGACAATTTAAAGAAATTTAGTGTAGACTTTAGGGTAAGTTGAATGGCCTTATTATTGTATAGGTTTTATTTCCCAAGTCTCACCATGATACACAAGGTCTTGAGACTGAACAATGTCATGATAGTGAGTCACAAACATGGCTGCCGTACCGCTGCAATAGACCTTTCACCAGAAGCGATTTAGCCACGCCCATTGGCGGGTCAGTCGGACAGTTGACCCACATGGCTCTGATTTTACCATAACATCAGAGACGACTTTGATAACATCCATCCAACATTGTGTCATTAATTGGAAAACAGCATGATTTAGCTACTTCATTTAAATCCTATAGCCTAACTATTTAATTTAAAAATAAATAAAACTGCTGGGTCATACGGTACATCCCCACCACTATCTAAAAAAATAAGCCTACCGGTACTAGTGATATGATAGGTCATCTTACTGTTAAGATAAAGATGATCGTCCCTTTTTTTTTAGCCTATTAGAATTAAGGTGAAGTGAAACTATTAGGCAGCAGACGCCTATTTTATTTTGGACTGACGTCTGAGGAGAGAATACGGCACCGGTAGTACAGTTAGCTGTTGTCTCAGGTAGACTACGCCAGGCTATATTCTTCCAGTTATGATTGACAACTTTTAGTTGATTACCTTTAGAACAAATGTGTTTCACTGATGTTTGCATCCAAATCCACAGCATAGTTTAGTTTTTCCGCAAGGCTTCAGGAAATGTAAGGATCTGTAGGCTACATCCAGTTGCATCCTGTAGCTGTCTATGTTGTCTTTTCTTTTTCACGTTTTCACTACGAATATAAATCTAAAATGTGCAGATTTGACGGGGAGACATTGATTCCACTTGAAGTTATTCTTGTTTATCCGACACAGTGCGGCGCATAGCAACATTTCGTCCTCCTACTGATTAGTCAGATTGCCTGTCAATCACATTCTGGCTAAAGGTCGATAGTGTGTATCTCTTTTCCCCTCTATTTGTATGCCCCCCCATCCCCCATCCCATTAATCTGGCTCTTGTTCCTACGCTGACCCCATTGTTCTTTCCATGTTTCCCCTACTTCTGCCACGTCCAGTTGCAGTCCAGCTCCAACCCGGACCCTGTGTTTGACCAGATGATGACCAAGCCTCCCAGAGACCAGGGGGACAAGCCCAAGGAGCTTCCCCAGGACAAGGTCCCAGTGGCGGGCCATGGAGGCAGCGAGGACGGCGTCACGGCGTGTGTTGGCCCTGCGTGCGGCCCCTCCACCATGACCAGCGGCGGCAGCAAGCCAGGCAGCCCTGCGGGCCCCTCATCCTCTCCTGCAGCTGCGGAGGCCAAGAGGCCGGGGCCGGACGTGACGTCCCAGGGCGTCCAGACGACGGCCACGCCCACATTTAGCGGGCCCAGGCCCGAGGACAAGGAGGAGAAGAAGGAGGGCGTCCAAGAGTGAGTGGTGGTGGAGGGGTTGTGGTCCGGACCCGTGGTTCTCTACTGGTTGGACCTGTGCACTCCACCGCTCTCAATTTAGCTTGACACACTTGGCAAAAGCAGACGCAAACACTGACCAGCATATAGTGACTTTCTACATTGAGCCATATACCCATGCCATTAACATTATTATTATGCAGTGTAAAGAACATAACACAATTGTTGTTTATATTTGATCCCTAGAAGCCTTGCTCTTACCATAACCACTAGAGGATGCTAGAGAGCTAGTTTGTGAACGGGCTCACAGCTAAGTGGTTCCCAGCCCCTTTGGACCATGCATTCCCCAAGGCAGCTACGGTTACAGCGAATGACAATGTAGGTAGAGGAAGTAACAGAGACATTACTGCTTTCAATCATTTGACCATGTTGAGAACCGCTGGTCTGGCCAAAAGATTTTGGATATCATCAAACGATATTGGAATGCTATCTTCATCTGTTGATCAGTTTTTCTCTTTTCATGCAGTCAAGTGAGGAATTCGACCCTGAACCCCAATGCCAATGAGTTCAAGCCCAGGTTCAATGCACAGGTCAGTCTGCAGTGGGAATGTCCCAGATGGCCAACGTGTGTTTGTTGCTAAGGAGAATATCCAGTTAATATTACTTTTAGAATGGCTCCAGAGTTTGTGGTTTGTTACGTCCCAGTACAGGAAAAGCGCTAATGGTGTAATTTCCGTATAAACCTGGCTGTGACCCTAGGCATGCTCCAAACGTTGGTGCATGTGGCGGTGCACAGCACAGTGTGAGTGTTTTATAGGGTTGGGTTTCGTTTGTGCCAATTCTATACTTTTAAAATGGTTCCGGTGCCTAAATGCTGCCTGAACCAGTACTTAGATATGTGTTCTTTGATGTTCATCTTTATGCAAATTATTATGATTTAAAGTAATTTGTTGACTGTTTCTAAGCCGACAGCACTCGCCGCTCATCATAGTAAGCACTGGCATATGTCTTTTTTACACAAACAGGACTTATTTATAACAATAAGTTATTTAACTGTATTTTCAGTGAGATTAAGAGAAAATAGTTGCCTATGGAAACAGATTTGCTCTGCATATTTTATTAAAGTATTGACGCTCAACGTGTGAATGCCGAGTAACTTCTGACATTTTCCTCTGGCACTAATTAGAATGGACACACCCCACAGATGTGCGTCGTGTAGGTAGTTTACCGTAACAGCTATACAGTAGCTACAGTCTCTAAATTGAAAGAATAGAAAGGTATGAGTGAACGTCTTTTGCGGCGCAAGCATGCTTGTGCCGGCATATGTTCGGTGACATAACCCGCTATAATTACAGGTTAGAACTGTTTGCATGTAGGCATTTCAAGCATGTTTAACGTAGCTAACGGTAGCCTTACGCCTGATTTCCACTGGGTGCGTCTCTGTTCCGTCACGTCAGCGATCCGTTCCAGCTCCGTCATCGGCACTGCATCCTGCCCCTCCGGCAGCATGTCAGAAATGGAGCACCTTGTTGTGTTTTCACTGAGTTTCCATAGCAACAAACCAAACCGAAATTATGAATTCTGTCTTATGGGCAGTGTGTCGCTTTCAGAAGCATCCCAGAAGCGTCTCCGTCAAAAAATAGAACTGCTGCCGATTTTTAGCGAAGGCGAGCGCAGAGCCGTTTCTGGGACGCTCCTGAGACGCTTCTGGAACGCTTTGGTGGTTCACTTGCATTGAAAAGAGCTCTGACGGAGCCGGAACGTAACAGAGATGTGCCCTGGGAAATTGGGGGAAACCTCATGTCATAATGGACGATGAATGATGATTGATGCTTCTTACATCCATTTCGGAGCACCAGAGGGAAAATATGAAATCACCATGACCGCCCTATACTCAAGGGTTCCTGTCCGTAAAGGTTCCAGTGTTGCCTAGTGTAGTAGCGTACCTGACTGGTCATGTAAACATTTCCACATGACGCATGTTAGTGTCAGAGATACGTTCTTATATGGAGCTAAAACACTCGTCTGGATGTAGATTGTTTTTAAATCCCGTTTTAAAAACGTATTAATGAATACTTGGTCTATGTGGCACCGAAATGAGGTACTGAAATTTGTGTTATAATTCGGTCCGGTAGATACCGATCGTATAGGAACCGCTGCCGTATTGGCACCTGTTCCCAACTGGTACCCAACCCTAGTGTGTTGTTCTCCTGCTCCAGCCCAAGCCTGCAAACACGCCCACACCACCGAGGCCTCAGGGCCAGCCCAGCCCATCTATTGTGGTTCAGCAGCCTCAGACTGTCTACGGCCAGACGGTCTGCTTCCCTCAAATGTACCCCCTCACTCCAGTGAGCCCTGGTGTACAGGTGAGAAGTGCATCCACGCACACGCTTGCAGACATGTGTGTGTCAGATGCACCATACTAGATATCAGTGATGTGTGTGTGTGTGTGAGTGTGACAGGCACCATACTAGATATCGGTGGTGCGTGTGTGTATGTGTGTCAGATGCACCATACTAGATATCAGTGATGTGTGTGTGTGTGTGTGTGTGACAGGCACCATACTAGATATCGGTGATGTGTGTGTGTGTGTGTGAGAGACAAAGGCACCATACTAGATATCGGTGATGTGTGTGTGTGTGTGAGAGACAAAGGCACCATACTAGATATCGATGGTGCGTGTGTGTGTGTGAGAGACAAAGGCACCATACTAGATTTCGGTGATGTGTGTGTGTGTGTGTGTGTGTGTGAGAGAGACAAAGGCACCATACTAGATTTCGGTGACGCGTGTGTGTGTGTGTGTGTGTGCGTGCGTGAGAGAGACAAAGGCACCATACTAGATATCGGTGACTTATGCAAACTAAGGAAATCATACTCAACCAGCTGTCATCGTTACATCTGCCAATCATGCTTTCTTGCTTGTTTGTTTTTTACGGGCCCCATGCATTTCCTTCTGTTAATACCTTTCTTTGATTTTATTCTCATATTTTAGTATCACAATTGCGTTTTTGTCCTCAAACACAAACGTTTAGCATTGCTCTCGTTTCTACTGACACTAGCTGCGTTTACATGGACCATATTATTGCGATTGGAATCTGGTTAAAATCCCAACCAGAAAGAAAATGCTCCATATAAACTCCATGATCGGAAGAGAAGCGGCCAACCCGATCTAAATGTCATTCTGAAGCAGAGGGGTAGTATAACCAGTTCCATGACTCGATTGACAGAATAATTCTACAATGTAAGCGGTTAAACCCGATTACTTCCTGGTTGCGTTCTAATGCGCATGCCCCGTTTTACGTTTTGTGTGATGCCGATAAACTATTTTGCACAGCCACTATACAATGGATGTATTAGAAGAACGGTACAAATTCTGGTCAAATCAACTGCGACATGCGCAAATACGTGAATGGAAGTTAACGGTGACTTCATCTGGAGCCGTACATTTCTCGACACACAAATAGCCTCACTCTCTGACGTACCTATAACTAGAAGCTAGCCCGTTTTACAATTTGCTAACGGGGCTCGTTACATTATGAGCTAGATAATGTGTGCATGTTTATTATCAATTCTGATAAGTTGCGACGGTGCATGTAAACGGGTAAGCCGAAACAGTCAATTGGAAAGATTCCATTCAGAAAAGCAATTAAATTGTCCATGTAAACCCAGCTACTGAATAAATGGCTTTCTTTAATGCTCCTAATCAGATGCCATTGGCACTACACACTACTCTGTTGTCATTGTTGCTTTTGGAAAAGAGACTATATTGAATAAATCTTTTTGTTTTATAATATTTAGCTTTTTAGAGTACACCTGATTTGGCAAGTTCCATAATTTGTTCTGCTGTAAATTATTCAGGATATTCGTCAAGTCAAAAGTGATGTGATGATTAAAGGTGGAGGCAGTGATTGTAAGTAATAAGTATTCAATAGTTTGTTCAGTGACTATCTACTCAAGGGGTAGCTACCGTAACTGAACAAAGAACCTGGTGTTTCTTTTTATTGAGTTCTACCTTTTAACCAGTCAGAACAAGAACCATGTGGGAGCAGTCCTTCAAACAAGGGACTTAATTTCTGTCTGCATCAACTGAAATACCCACCTGGATGATGGTTGTCTGGCGGTTCTGTTTGGGTCTCACACTTGAATTGGGAGCTCCCAGTCTGATGTGGAAAGTTTGCCAATCATATGGCTTGCCAAATCAGGATGGTTTCACCAGAATATATATATTCTGGTGAAACCAAATGAACAGTTTTTTTATTTATTTAATTTTTTGTTATTTGAGTGTTGAATTTTCTCTCTCACATTGAGGTTTAGAGTTTTAATTTACTCACTACAGTGAGTGAATTACAGTGCTGCCTAACGGATTTAATTAAAGGCTATTTGCATCCATGAACCATGTAGAAATTGCAGCTTTTTTGATTCAGACGTCTCTTCAGTAAGTGAGCAGTGAAACACATTAGACACAGATTAGATGATTAGATTCAGGTTGAGTTTTGTTCGCCCTGAAAAAGTCCTTGTCCTGCTGTAAATCTGTTCTTTATTTGAACAGATACAAAAAATAAATTTTAGATACAAAAAATGTAATTTTAGAAACTGAATACATGCTGTTGTCACCAACAAGTACACATGAGCAGTGCCTATAAGTATTTATATTTCTTTACAGGATTTGCAGTGTACATTAACTGTAACATGGTATTTCTGTTCTTGTGTCATACCAAAGTTTTACATCTTGTGGTGAACCCTTTGTGGTTAGTCTTCTCTTTATGGTAGACACAGCTATGCTTACATTCTGGAGAGTGTTGTTAATGTTTGACCTTTTATAAAAAGTGAAAGTATTGATCTATCATCCGCTACAGTGGTCTTCGAGGTTCTTTTCTTTTATTTAGCGTACCAGTCTGTTCTTGCTCCTATTGACAAAAGCCTAATGTTTTTGCCATGTCTGGTCACATTATTCAGATTTGAGCCGTATGCCCTGCTTTACTGGCATTGATGCTCATTTGGCTCCACATAGAACACAAAATCATGCGTTTATTTTTTTATTTTTGATAGTTTTATATTTTGTACTTACTTACTGCAATGCAACTACAAAGACCTTGCAAAGAAATAGCTGAACAGCAAATTGTCATACTTACTTCTGGTCACTATATATAAAGTGATATAGTGAATGCATGGTTCAACTAGTTTGGATGTAAATGCACTAAAAATAAAGATGAAAGTTTGTACTTCAGATCCAGTGTGGTTTAATGTGTATAGGGCAAAACTAACAAAAACAATCTGTCCTTTTACTTAGCGACCTGACTGATTAAATTAAATGTTAGTTTTCAGTTTAGATTTTCAATTGGATTTTCAAACTTTGTCAGGCAAATGTGTATAAACAAAGGTCATCTTTATGTAGTAAATTTGACAAAGTACCAATCATTCCATGACAATCTACCTCGGTCTCTACAAAAATGAACTGAATATAAATTGTAACAAAATTAGCATAAATTAATTGAGCAGTTGGCCTTTTATATGCAGGTAGTGGTGTATGACTTTTCCACAAGGAAACTAAAGTGTACATTGAATATTAAAGTCATTTTTGTACGTAGTAATTCAGTCTTCTTTCCTTCTTCTATTTTTCCTAAATCTTCCCCTACTAGGAACTTATCCTAGGTGTGTTTCCAGCTCCTGCCAGGTCTGAATATGTATGTACCTCCATATGCAGCTCTATATATGACCTGTAGCTACAGTGTATATGTTTTGGTGCAAACTACTGGTTTGAAGTACATTTGTAGTTCTATTTGAGACCTGTAGTTACACTTTATAATATGTATTGGTGCAAACTACTGGTTTGAAGTACATTTGAAGCGCTATATATGACCTGTAGTTACACTATACAATATGTATTGGTGCAAACTACTGGTTCGAAGTATATTCGTAACTCTGTGACCTTTAGTTACACTTTATAATATGTATTGGTGCAAACTACTGGTTTGAAGTACATTTGTAGCTCTATATGTGACCTGTAGTTACACTATATAATATGTATTGGTGCAAACTACTGGTTTGAAGTACATTTGTAGCTCTGTGTGGCCTTGTAGCTGCAGTGTATAATATGTATTTGTGCTGGCTAACAGTTTGAAGTACATTTGCAATATTTGTATGTATCAAGGGGATTCTAGAATTCATGGAATGATTGTGTGCGATACAGTCAGCTTCCTTTGAGTATCGCTTGGCAAGGTTTACCAAACAAAGGCAAGAAAACCCGGAATCTGATTACGTTTATGGTGTGCGGGAGTGTGTGTAGTTTGTAGAGTACACAATGTTCATTTTCATTAGTTTAAGTGTTTTTCTTGGTGTATATATGTATTTATTATTCTTTTTTTTTCTTCTTCTTTTTTTTTTGTAAGTAATAACTAGTCCAGTAATATATCACCACCCCACCCCACCCCCCCACCCCCCATAATTTGCTTTAAGAAATACTTGGTGATCCAACATCAGTGAAAAAAGTACTTTGTACTAAAAAATGGTTGTTGTTTTTTTTTTTTTTTGTCCCCCTCTTCTCCCTCCCCTCCTCTCTCTCTCCATTAGAAAAGCATAATCTGGAAGGTTTGTGACATTTTCTAAGATTATTATTATTATTGTTGTTGTTTTTTCAACCCAATAAATATTTAGATGTTTTGCTTTCTTAATAAAATACTGCCAATCAGATGTTGGTTTGCCAACTTCTTATCGCAATTCCATCGTGGATAAGACTTTCTACTTGGCTCCATTGGCTTTTCGTGCATATAGATTTTCTTTTGTATTTGTTTGCTAATGGAGGCTTATAAATCCAGTCTTGTTTTATTTATTTATATATATATATATTTTTTTTTTTAATAAATAATGATATGTAACATCTGCTGATTAGAACAGATTTGTTATTGGTCCGAACGCTAAACAGTGTTTTGGGCTGCAGTGTTAATATGAAGCCTGCCTTTAGCCCTGGGGTATTTCAAAATGAGAATGCATGTAGCCTCAGGTCAGATGTGTCTTGCTACACACACGTCACCTTATCCATAAGGCATGCTGTGGTGTGTGTGTGTGCGTGCACGCACTTGGGCATGTGGCGTGCATGCTGTAGGATCAGGGCTAAGATGTTGTGTGGGTGGGTTTAGAAAGCAGTTTTACAGGCTGAGTTCACAACTGGATTATTTAATTAAGACTAGTTAATTTTCCTAGTGTTTTGTACTCATTATTCAGGCCGCAGGGTTGATAAAGAATGCGAATGACGGTTCCTTCTGTTTGTTTTCCTCTAGGCTCCAGCTATGTACCATGTCCAGATGCCGCACATGACAGTCAGCCAGTCTAAACCCTACAGACCAGGTAAAGGTGAGAGCAACAATGGCTTTGTCTCTCTCCTCTCTTTTATCACTCCCAAGCCAGTGTTGCGTTTCTAGTTTTTCTCCCTTCAACTCTTATGGGCTGAGTTCTTTCTGTATCTCGCTGGTCCTTTATTTAGTCTTTGGTTATCTAGGTAAGCAAGGGACACAGCTGTGTATGTAGTTGTATTGTTGTATAGTTGTATTCCCTCATAAACATAAATGTTTCATGTATTCTGGCTTCTCCTACTGTGAACTGCAGTACCCAGCATGCCCCAGCAGCGGTCCGACCAGCACCACCCTCAGGGCACGCCCGGCATGATGCACCCGGCGACTGCAGCAGCCCCGCCCATCGTAGCGCCCAGCCCTGTGTACTCTGCCCAGTACTTCACCTGCAGTCCACAGCAGTTCACTAGTCAGCCGCTGGTCCAGCAGATGCCCCATTACCAGTCCCAGGTCACTGTTACTGTCAATACTAGGCCACAGGTCACTGTTAGGGTCAATACTAGGTCACTGTTAGGGTCAATACTAGGCCACAGGTCACTGTTAGGGTCAATACTAGGTCACTGTTAGGGTCAATACTAGGCCACTGTTGCTGTCAATACTAGCGTTAGAGTGAATTAGCTTCATCAAGTTTTTTTTAGGTTGTTCAAATATAAATTTATTTAGATTGTGATGAATAATGAATTCACTAAGCTTATAAACGTATGTCTAAACTCCTGGTCTCACCAGAAACACACTGTACTAGTGTCCAGTGCATATAGTCAATTCTTACTGAAAAGAAAATAAGTAGTGTCATTTCAGGCCATTCACTATCCATTTTGCCAGCACTGCTTCTATTACTGTCAACACAATACATTTCAGCCATTTGTCAGACCGATATTTTACAGTCAAACCTGCCAGCTTGAATTGACCAGATGTGTAAATGATATCAAGCTTCTGTCATAGTAAAGCCAGAACAGTCCACGGTGAAAACATGACTAGAACCTGAAAGTAATGCTGATGAGTACTTGGCAACATTGCAATACATGAGCACCTACCGACTTATTCTTTGGTGTGTGTGTCTGTCTGTGTATCTGTGTGTGTGTGTGTGCGTGTCTCTGTGTATCTATGTGTGTGTGTGTGTGTGTGTCTATCTGTGTGTGTATGTGTGTGTGTGTCTCTGTGTCTCTATGTGTGTGTGTGCGCGTGTATCTGTGTGTGTGTGTCTGTAGGCACAGCATGTGTTCAGTCCAGTAATGCAGGGCAGTGCTAGGATGATGGGCCCTCCCACACATGGACAGCCCGGCCTGATTTCGTCTTCCACCTCACAGTACCCAGAGCAGACACACACCATGTATGGTAAGTCACTCCTGTGTGTGTGGGTGGCTGTTATACATATGTATTGCCTCTTACCTGCAGGAATGTTCATGTTGAGCTTCTTCTGGCTTGTAGCGTATAGAAGGTAGACTATAGTATGCAGACATGGAGTCTTCAGGTGTGTACAATGCTATTGTCTGATCCTGGTTAATCCATGCTTATCAAATGTAGTCCGCTTTCTATTGTGGAGGTCGTCCTGGCCAGGGCTGCCCACTCTCAGCCTCCAGGACCAATAAGATGCTAGACGTAGACCGTCGAGCCTAGAATGTGTACCAACCGACCGACCGGACGTCATCACATTGGAAACGATATACTGTCACAGCCCAGTATATAGTTCCCAATGCGATGACGTCCAGTGGTGGTTAGTGCATGGTATGTGTGCATGTGGAGGTACTATCCTGGATCAATGGGCGTCCGCTCTCCAGGCTACGTGAGGCCTCCCCCCCCCTCCCCCCCCTCCCTCTCTCTCTCTTCTGTTTGACTCTAGCTGTGTTGTCGTTTGCACCCCTACTGTCTATAACTCAGTGTCTCCGGGGCCCATGCCGCAGCAGTATCCCCTGCACAGCCACCCCCAGCCCTCTGCCACGCCCACGGGCCAGGCTCAGCAGGGAGGGCCCCCCCAACACGGAGGTCCTCCCAGTCACCCGGCCCAGAGCCCAGTACAGCACCAGGTGCAGCACCCAGCAGGTGAAGACTCACTCCGCACCCATCTTGTCTGTCAGGCACCATTAACGCCCTATTGCATTTTTCAAGCTAGTTAGAAACACGACACAGGGGACCCCCTAGCGCATATACAATATGTTGTTGCTGGGTCAACAATGCGTTAGCCGTAGGTCTGCTCGTTGTTACTTGGCTTACGTTTACCAATCAGTCCTGAGTCCTGTTAAACGGACGCTGCCTTGAAAAGTGTAAAGGGATGACAAATGCCAGTGCTGGCAGCTAAGGGACTATCAACAAATTCGAGCGGGCACCGTCAAAAGTGAATATATAAAAAATATATCTGCAGTAAATTGTTAAAGCACTATAAAAATTGGAACTGGACGGTCAGGCTATGGAAAAAAATAATAATAATTTGTACTTGTACAAGATACGTAACAATACATCACAGCTGCTCCTTACAGCCAGTTCCCAACTTTCTGCCATGTGTACAACCCACAGCCTATGGGGGCTCTTGCTATTATTAACCCCCCCCCCCCACCCCCCCCCACACCCACACCCCACACACACACACAATAAGAGACATCTGGCTAGAAAACTAGATTTTATCTAGCAACTGTATGCAAACAACGCTCCGAAAGCCTGTTGCACGAGTATGCCAAATGAAGATGAGACAAAAACTGTGTGCCCCCACCCTTGGTTCCCCAGCGGCGGCGGCAGCAGCCCAGGCCCTCCACCTGGCCAGCCAGTCTCCCCAGCAGCAGATGTACTCGACCCTTGCCCCCACGCCCCCCTCCATGACCCCTAATCCCCAGTCCCCCCAGGCCTCCTTCCCCTCCGCCCAGCAGACCGTCTACATCCACCCCCAGCAGGTGCAGCACGGCTACAGCGCCAGCCACATGGCCCACGTGCAGCAGGTGGGTTGCCCCCTGGTGGCCGTTTGCTTTCCTTCCAGGTCGCTCTCGTATCTCAAAACCTTTATAAAAAGTATTGACATGTATTCGACAAGTACTCTCTCTCTCTCTTTCGCTCTCTCTCTCAGGCCCACATGCAGTCTGGCCTGGTGCAGTCTCACCACGGCCAGCCGGCCCACCCGCCCATGATGCTCATGGCCCAGGGTCATCCCGGGGGCCCTCAGCCCCCCATGCAGCAGACGGCGCTAAACCCCATCCCTGTGTCCTCCACCACGCACTTCTCCTACCTGGCACACCCACAAGGTACCAGGCAGCACAGTGCTCCCTGGGTCTAACTCTCAACAGTATGTCGCTCTCTCTAACCAGCTGGTTCGTCTGGTCGGCGTGACGCCATATCCGGCAGTGGCTTGACAACTGTGTGACAACAGACGCCTGTGGCCTAGCAACCAAACGTTAAAACGGTGGTCAAACTGTTTCACACGTGGGCTATTCACATGGGCTTTGCAAAGTCTGTTTTATAATTTTTTTTATCCTGAATTAGGCTCCTCTCTCTATATATATATATATATATATATATATATATTTTTTTTTTTTTTTTCGTATTATGCTCCCAGGCGATGCCAAGAAGCATTCATTGACACGGATTTGGACCACATAGAAAACCACAGTTTGTTTTCACAGAGTTGTCTCACAAAGAAATTGTGCAACGTCACTTCCGGGTGTTCGCCGACCAGACGAATAGCACAACATCTGAATGTATTACATATGAGTGAGTTCTGCATCTGATTTTAGGTCCAGCACATTCTTTGTGCGTTACAAATGACTCGGTCTCAACAACGTGTCCTTTTTGAAACAAATGCATGCAGAATATCTCGCCATTTTCTGTGATATTTTACAGCAGTAATGGTAGCCTTCAAAAGGAAATGTTTTTGGTGAGTTTATGTGGACCCTGTTTTTATGCCATATCAGGCGTGTTGGCTTGTTATCACAGCGATATTGCGTTAACCCAACAACCCTAATCTGGTTAACCAAGGCTTATTCTTTACCCACTCCATTCTTGTGTGTGTGGTCGTCCTGTGTGGTAGATTACTGTACATCGTTAATAGGGAATGAAATGAATTGTATATAATGGTAAATGTTGACTATCATCCTTTATTTCCCTCTTTGTGTGCACATACGTCTTTAACATTGCTGCCATGGTTGTGTGTGTGTCTCTCCTGCAGTGCAAGCTCACCACCAGCAGCAGCTGTAGCTGCAGGGGCATTGGTGAGCTGAGGGACCCACTCTGCTTGGAGCTTGAAAACCAGAGCCTTCATTATCAACGATGAAGAGACCAACCGACTCCCTCCCTCCCTCCCTCCGTCCTTCTCCTCCCTCTCTCATACTTAATCCACAAGATGTGATGCTGCACATGGGTTTATTCTTCTCCATTCTTCTCGCCATCTCATGCCCCTCCCTCCATCTCTCCTGGTCCAGGCAATAAGAGATTGTTAACAGACTGATGCATTGGCAAACAATTTAATGAGCTTGTGTTTCTAACATTAAAACACAGTACTGACCTTAATTCTACCCCATTTGTGTGCGCACACGCACACATGTACACACACACACACACACACACACACGCACACAGACAACCAACCAGGGTCCCTAATAGAAACTTGAGTCTGCTTGCCAACTATGAAGTGAAAGAGTGAGAGTAGTCAATAAGTGAGTGTGAAGAAGAAAAACCAACTGGAACTTGTATTTTGTCTTCTGCGCCTTCTTAAGGGGAAAAAAAAATTCTTCCAACTTTCAGACAGTATTAATCCTACTGTTTAACTATTGCTGCTATGTGCTGCGTTGTTTCCAGACTACACAACAAGTTTCTAACCAAACTAAACATCATGATGAGAAGCTTCCTGAGAATTAACAAACACGATTTGGCAGCCAGAGTACAGGAGAAATGTTATTTATGAAACAATGATGGCTGAGGTGATCAAATCCCAATTCTCACCTGACCATTATGTAACTTTTAAGTTAAAAAAAAAAAACAACAAACTTTTACTTTGTAGATAATATAAATAATTTACAAAATGAGCAAAAAAAATTAAAAACAATAAAAAAGTTTTAAAAACTGTATGAATGTGTTATTTCAGACTTGGAACCCTGCATTGCTGACTCATTTAATAAGTATCATTGGGGATTGTTTCAGACTCCAGACAAACATACATGTTTTTCCTTTTTTATTTGGTTAGCTTTATTTTACAAAATGTCAAATATACAGTTGATATATTCATTTAATTTAGAAGTCTTATAACTTGTGTGGACACAATCTAGGACAGATGTAGAAGCTTTGTATCGTTTGCTTAAACAGGGAATATTGTCTTGGAATGTTTACAGTGCTAAGTAAAACAAAATAACCAGTATTGAGAACAGATCATACATAACCTCATGGCGAGAAAAAAAAAGGTCAGTGAGATTTTTTTTTTGATCTTCATACAACAAGAATACAAAAATAGTAAAGTACGAATAACAAAAAAAAAAAGCAGGTGAGAAAAGTTATATAAATAGTAACAGACGCTGGGAGGAAAAAAACATTCCTGGGGAGTGTTTCTATTTTCTCTCTCCTGCACTAGAAGGCCGAGGTGAGGTTTTTATTTTTGTATCACTAGCTGCTCGATCTAGCTAACCTTGCGGGACGGAGTAAAAACAGACTGTATATTACTACAGTAATGTTATATTGAATCTGTTATTGATCAAAACATGGCTTACATAATGGTGGTAGTAAGTTAATCAAGAACCGTAACTGGTTTATATTGTTAAATGGTAGTCAGTGCTGTTGTCACCAGCCCTGGATATTACTGTACGGTAGCCTACAGCTAACAAGGGTATGTATTAACGTCAGCGTCATCGTGCCATTTGATTCCATCATGTGATTCATTTACACAGTTGTGTCAGGTGTTATATTTGTTGTAATCCGTCATTTATTATCAAATCATAGCTAGCAGTACAATGTTGGGACAACAAAATAGCTTATGAAACTGAGCTAAATGGTACTTAGTGAATACTAAGTTGTTGTTAGCAAATAGGTCTACCTCTGTTATAGTGCAGCTATTTGCTGGTGTGATGGTTAACGTTATTTCATTAAGCCTTTGGGATGTAACAATGTGGGATTGCTTATGCTATATTGATGCTTCATAAATGAATGTTCTTAACTGTGTCATCAACAGCTACAATAACAATTGCTCTCTGTCTTCATTGGACAGTAAGGATGATTCGAATGGCACAGCGCAGACTTGGATTCACACATGGTGGGCCCATATAGTTCTATGGGTGGGCTGAACACGTGTTGATAGAGTATAAGCCTACAATTCCTTATGTGTGATTCAGTGAAGTGTAATGTGTTTGCAGCTCTGGTTTGATCATATATTTTCAAAAACATTTTACTTGTCTGTCTGCTCAGGCATGTACAGTAACAGGATATCTCTACTGTACTGTAGTTGCTGAACATAAAAAAAACCCCCAGCAAGGTCTTGAAACTGGATTAATTGCATTCATTAGTCGTAATGTAAGTAAGGACAAGACTGGGCATGTGTGTTTTATTACGCTTCCATATTGTGTGTTTTGGGGAAAAAAAGATATATACTGTATATTATCATAAATGCATCAACATGGGTCAAGTCAAGTAGGGCTGAGCAAGGGGTTACCTGGGGAAACAGATTAAGAGGGTTAATCCCCCCCCCACACACACACACACACATCACCACCACCCTATTTTGTTTCCCCATTACAATATATTAAAGTACAAGTGACAATACACCACCTAGCAATAACAGAGGGTCCAGATCACCCTAAGATGGAAACTTTTCAACTGCCAAAAGCTGAATGCAACTGAAACATGAAGATCCAGCTGCAGTTTACCCAAAATGATCTTTAGCAGAGCTATTGCTAATGACAAGTTACCAAAATTACAAATACCCAAAATTGTAGCTATGTTCTCATAATGAATGACAAATCACAACAAAGTCAACACCTGACACAACAATATATTTGAATTTATTGGAGGATAGCACTTTGAGATGCATCATCTCATTTTCGAGAGGGTCCTTTGAATATACATAGTATAGGCTATCTGTAAATGAATCATATGATGGAATAAAGGAATGAACTATGACACCAACATACTACCCTAGTAGTACCCTAGCAGAGCTAATGATAACAGGAGTGCAGTACAGGACCGTACCATGTACCAATTTATCCCAGTTACCTTATTTGATTAAAGTACTTATGTAAGTTGTGCTTTGATCAATAATTACAGATTCAATATCTAACACTACTGTAGTAATACACATATGCAAGTCAGCTTTACTTACTGAATCGGGTCCATCCTCCAGTTAGCTAGCTCGAGCAGCCAGTGTGCTAAAAAAACAAGAAAAACTCACCACTTACTTTCGCAAAAAAAAATATATATATATATATCTCCAGCAAAAACAAATTTTCCCACCTGTATTTATTAAAAAAAAAAAAAAAATTCTCCCCTAAGGGGCTCAGTAAGAAAAAACAAAATAAGTCACTGACTTTTTTTTTCTCCCCATATTCATAAAATTCATCCACTGGGCGTTTTAAACAAATGGAAATGGAAATGGGCGTGGCCAGGGAACTGTAAAGCAGGGTGAGAATGGAAGTCAACACCTGAGGTACATGGGGATACTCTTATTAAATCAGACCAGATTGTCGCGAGCGAGCAGATTTTGACAATGGAGAAAGCAATATTTGGAAATTACAAACAACTCTGCAGTGAAAATATTATTTGCTTGAAATACACCCTGATGCACACTTAGTTTCCACTGGAATGTTCCCCCATCCCCCCCGTTTCTTACATTTTTGAAGTGCAAAGATGTGAATCCTGAACAAATCTATCCTTGTAAAAGCATGCTTGTTCTCAATGTGCCATATATAAGCATGTAAAGTATTGAACATCACAAATGATACACCTCATCACATCCTGGTCTTTCAAAGAGGAATAGCTACAGCTGCTTTCTGGCAAAAGCACCATCATCCTCCCTAACTACATTCCAAAGGGGGGGGGGGGGGAGGGGGGCTCCAAATTCAATGTAGTAGTTGATACCGTTGCTTTCCTTGGGCAGTACTGCAGAATGGCTGGCAATTAGACGGCAACATAAAGGAAGGACGGACAACCGTACTTTAGCCAAAATGGTCTTATCCTTGTTAATTTTTCCCCTTAAACTGAATGATGTCAGTCTTGACACTTAACAGACTAGACACAACCATTGTAAAACATTCCTTTGGGAGAATAAACTGAATGTATACTACTGTATGCTATGAGAGGAGCAATCACAGTGAATTTTCTCTGGTAAAGAAACTCAAGAAAAGAAACATTTTGTGCATTCCTTTAAGAACAGGAAATTCTTAAATGGTAATGTGAGATGGTAGGTAGACAGAACGGCAATATCTCAAATTCAGCACAGGCTTACTGATAGTGAATTATAATAAACTGCTAAGGTAGTGTTAAGCAAGGATGGAGACATATACTGAGGGCCCTGATTCCCAAAAGCATCACAAGACTACCGCCATCTTTGCTGATAATGGAACTGTGGCGGAGGTTATAGATAAAACATTTTTAAATCCTCTGATGAACTTACTATTACGATAAAGTTTACTGGCTTTAAACAAATATGTGTCTGTCATTAAATATGATTCCCCAGAAATTTAGATACTAGCTGAAGATGGTAACAAAATGTAAAACAAATAAAATAAAAAATACAAGGTACGACTCAACATTTTCAATGCTTTTGAGTTATCTAGACCAAAGTGCTACACATTTGAAGCATCTTAACTTGTGTTCAAATATAACTGGGCCTCATGAGTCAGGACACAATCACTTGATGTAAATATGAGGTCTGAGGCCTTTTTCATTTACTCCCTGTGGTTCTGCCAAAGTCTACTATAGCTATTCACAAATCTAGAAATGCATGATCAATTCAGGGAAAGAAAATGTAGTGACAAATTACATTTTTGTCCACTGCTTTAGAACAGTAGTAACTATATTTTCTATTCTAGCACATTTGGCAGTACAAGGCGCATCTACAACCAGCTGACACATTTGGAACACAGCTCATTAACATCCATAGAACATCCAGTATAATGTCAATACAGGCTTGTATCCTGCCTCACTGAGATGGATCTGGCGTGTGTGTCACTTCAATGTTTTATATTACCTTTTGTTAAACTCTCAAGAAGCCTTCAATTACCCTAACAGGTAAAACATAGAAGGGTGGAAATATTTCCATGTTGGATTTTTCTTTCCAGCTTTTAGCTTTGTGACACCATGCTGATCTCATAAGCGCCACTATCAGTTTCACTCTGATAATCAGTCTGGATTCATTCAATAGGAAATCATTCGAAGACCATAAAATGTCCAGTTAAGTAGTTTCGCTGATGACCACAGCAAGAAGTGCCTGTGTTCAAACATCCCTATCCTGTTTATGTTTTGATTGGTTGCCGGTAGGCCAATTGCCAGCTAATAATGATTTGCACCTACTGGCACTGCCTATACCACAACCTGAGTGAATCCAGACAAGCAGAGTGAAACTGAATGTGAAGCTTGCCAGCTCATACTGGAAGGATATCAAGCCACATGTGAAAGAGATTCAGATAAGATGAGGTAAATCACAGAAGTGGCTTTTACAAGTGCCTGAATTGGTGGCAAGTACCAACCTTTTAGTGATGGGCATTCCGGCTCTTTTTGGTGAGCCAGCTCTTTAGACTCGGCTCAGCAATAAGAGCCAGCTCTTTTGGCTCCAAAACGGCTCTTTATAATACCACTTATGGCTTTTATAATTCAGCCAAATGAAACAATATTATG
>JAODUK010021205.1:0-25505 GCA_027564635.1 Typhlichthys eigenmanni
ACAGGAGGGTTAAGATTACATTATACCAAGTAGTCAAACATTCAACAAATAACTAACTATACTGGTAACTTGTAAATTACCATTATATATATTTATATTTTTTGTATTTATATATATATATAAATAAATAAAATATACCCCCACAACCTAGCCTAGGCTACATAAGATGTATTGCTACCTAGTTCCTAGGGGGAGAAATACAATGTGGTACAGTCTGTTTAGTGTAGCTGAAATCTCAATTTCATATTGTGATTCTAAGAATGACTCGTATTCCTCTATTACAGTTTATATTCTTTAGTCAAGGGGGAACAAATGCCTAATTCTATAATCTCACTTTATAGAATTTGCTTATTTTAATTCATAAATGGAAAATTATTAGGCCTATCTACAGTACATCAAACAAGTCTTTAAAACTATCAGATTATATTGTATTGCATCGCATAGAATTGCATTGTTCCATATTAAAATGTATAGTCCTTGAATCATACCGTAGCATATGTATATAGATACGTATCGGATTGTTTTAGAGAAACGCGGGGAGGAATGGTTGAAGCAAACATGGAAATACATGTATACGGGGTAGTTCAGTCTATTAAAATTTCTGATTATCTACCTGCGCTTACCCATGATTTCCCAATCGCTTCGTTGGTAGAAAGTTTATAGACATGGTCTTGAAAGTGCATGTTTAACCGCTGTAACGCTCTCTGTGTGTGTGCGCTTTATATGAATTTTTAAAGGAAGAATGAGTTAAAATAACTCTGTATCACATGCATCAACCGATTTATAATTTTTGAATCGGTCCATGTTTCATTATATATTTAAATCGACCCAGATGTTTGAAAACGATGTAGTCGCATCGTTAAAACTGTTTTTTCTATGTGTATCGGTGAATCGTTACACCCCTAATATATATATATATATCTATCCTATACTTCGGTAATGTTGATGTTATCAAAGTACAGGTCAGATATGTAGCTGATGGGATGTCAATTAACCCGAACCAGGTGTTAACGTTACCCATGCCAGATAGCCTACTTTACTTGATGTGTAAGCTATTGTTCTATGCATACTGTATGTTTCTATTTATTGTGCAACCAGTGAAGTAAGAGCCTGTTGACAATCGCTTTACATACAACAGGGGTATTCAACCCTGGTCCTGGAGGACCCCTGCCCTGCATGTTTTAGATCTCTCCCTGGTCCAACACACGTGATTCACATGAATGGGTTGTTATCAGGCTTTGGTAGAGCTAGATGATGACCCATTCATGTGAATCAGGTGTGTTGGACCAGGGAGAGATCTAAAACATGCAGGGCAGGGGTCCTCCAGGACCAGGGTTGAATACCCCTGACATACAGTATCGACCCCCCCTGTTGCTGTACAGTGACTTTCTCGGGCCACTGCAACTGGATGATCTGGCACTGTCCCTCCTTAATAAAGCATAATGCTAAGACTGTAAGAGAAAGGTTACAGAGAAGCAACTGAAAACGACCTGGGAAAATGCTTGGTAATAGGCTACTTACCCTCCAGTGTGCAGGGCCTCTAGCACCCGCCAGGGACAGAATGCAGGACTCTTGTTCTTTCTTTCAATATGAAGTGCTCAGTGTATGTCTATGTACAGCAGTGAAAGTCATTTAAAAGGGGGAAGGTCAAATCACAATTCAATTCCATAATGTAATCGTTTTAGATCTTGCACAGTTTACAAGCAATGTTAATTTTCAGACTACTAATGGCCGTAAATGGGAACTACTGTAGGCTTTCCGCCCCCAGACATTGTGCTTAGTATTCGCGTTGGATACCGTAACCTGAAATGAAGCAAGTCTCCCGCTTGATCATGCTTAGTTCCCGCTTTAGCAAGCGCTTCTGGGAGCTAAGCCCGAGTGGAAAGCCTTCGTATAATCGGTAAAATGACGGATGGCGTTCAGATTTGTCCGTACAGTAATTGTCAAAAGTACAGTCAATGACGGGAAATAACCAGTTAATAAAAAAAGTATAAACTGTTACGTTAACATATTCCACGACCTTGCATACAGTACTGCTAACCAGAGCTACTTAGTTTATCAACTTACATGCAGTTAAATGCTAGCAGTCAGTCACGTATTCCCATTAAAGTAGCGAGTCTCCCGACGCCTTGTGTGATACGTGGAAAGCCTATTACAGTAATAATGTCATTAAAACTACTGTACAGTTCAGTAACAGTACAGTATTGTAATGCGCCAACGCCAAACGACCGTCTAGCGTTGTTGGTCCGGTGCAGTTTAAGCTAGGGCGCAACCTCGTTATAACCTGTACTGTACCGTTGCTAACTCTCACGCATCTGGCGTTTGTCACGCTACCGTAACGTAACGTAGAATGAAAAAAATAATTCCATTGGCTTCAATGCATCTCACGCCAAAATACACAACTGTTTTGGTCAATTTTTGTCAATATTACCGATTCTCAGAAAATATTCTGTTAACTTTAACACGACCTCTACCCCCATACTGTAGAATAACCACCTTGCTACGGTAGCGGAGTTCGGGAAATAGCCCTATCCGTTATGGAGATGGGTAAATTATGCTAAACTGTACAGTACTGTAGTACAGTACTTAATCCCATTAGCAAATCACATCCTCTCAATGCCTACATGTAAAAATACTATCAAAAAGTAGTCAAAGCAATCATAGCTAACGTTAATTAAAAAAAAACAAGCCCATTGAACACACGTAAGGTCGTTAGCTAGCTACCACTTATTAGCTACAATAGCTAATATTAGCCTACAGTTACTGGTACTGCAATATTGGTCCTAGCGAAAAGTCTTTGCTAACGATTGTACTGTTAACATTCAAGCAATAAACTAGACACATTAACAATCGTGCATTTGCATATAATTAATTAAAAAAATATATTAAAAAAAAAATAGCTTACAGTACAAACTTGCTTCCTCGGCAATGACCATGGATACGTTGTGGTAAAAAAAAATGTGATCACTCGATTCCCATCCAGTCTTCTTTGACAGACGAATAAAATCACCATATAATTAATACAAATACATTATAATAAGAAATAAATAGCTTAGATTACAAACTTCGCTTTATCGGTAATGACTATGGATAGTTGTGGTAAAATAAAATGTCATCAGATTCCATCCTAACGTCTTCTCTTTGACAGACGAATCAAATCATCAAAGGTGTAAAATCTAGACCATGTGACATAAACGTCATGTTTCATTGGCTAATGGTGTGTATGAATACACACTGTATGCAATTCCATTTTTAACCTGTAGGGGTAAAAAGGGCGCCCAAGAGCAAAACTCTTAAACACACTTAAGCACACATTCTCAGATTTTCATCACTTATAGGGAGATTGAGACAGAGCCACCAGACCTATCATAAGAGTCTCCTGAACTGATTCTGAAAGGTTTCTTTGTGGGGTCCAGCATTTTGGACCTCACAATGTTCCCGGACCCCATTACGTGAGTGTGCTCCAGGTCTTGGGATCCCACAAAGATAGGTAAACAAGAGCACACACATGCATTTAAACGCACAAACATGTACATCTAAACACAAACATACATCTAAACACACAAACATACATTTAAACACACAAACATACATCTAAACACACATGCATGTACATCTAAACACACAAACATACATATAAACACACAAACATGTACATCTAAACACAAACATGCATCTAAACACACAAACATACATCTAAACACACATACATGTACATCTAAACACAAACATACATCTAAACACACAAACATACATATAAACACACAAACATTAATCTAAACACACAAACATACATCTAAACACAAACATACATCTAAACACACAACATACATCTAAACACAAACATGTACATCTAAACACAAACATCTAACATCTAAAAGCACATTTCATGTAAACATGTTGCCTACTGTAAAGTGCAGAGACACATGTATGCCTACTGCAGTAAAGAGAAGACAAACATATTCTAGAATATGTTTGACTGGTTTTACTTGTCTGACCTACAGTATGGGCATGAATTTACTACTGTAAATAAAGAATATTAAACTGCAAACTGCCTAAAAGGTGTCTTAACCCACCTCAGAACAGGAATATGTTTCAAGCCACCTTGCCTCAAACACATTAATGACTTGTTATTGGAATGGAATTAAGATAGAGGGGGAAATTGCAATAACACTTAATGATGGCTGTGCGAAATACTGTAGTAGGCAAAAAGTAAGTAAAAAACAATAAAACTCCATCAGTAGATACGTGCACTTCAAAATGGGTCTGGTTCAGAATGATCTCAGTGCTCTGTAATCATTCTCTGTTGTTTACAAAGAAAGCTGTGTAGTTTCCTTATACAGTGTCTATTTGCCCTTTGGGAAACTGCAATACAAACCAAACATCTCTGAAAAAAAACCCTATTACGATTCAAAGCTTTAAGAATCTTTCTACAAATAGGTCTATACACTTCTTTAACAACCTCCAGCCACTGTAATCAAATAATTCAAACAGGTCTCTTTCTCTCTCTCTCTTCTGTCTACAGACATAGTTCGTTCAAAAGGCACCTGCCCAGACAAATGCAGGTGGGCAGTCTGGATCTGGGAAACGACTATGTTGTGGACAACGATGAGAAGCCCACCAGCATCGGTCGCATCAAGCCGGAGCTCTACAAACAGAAGACCCTCGAGACGGACGACTCTTCCAAGACAGGTAGCGGCA
Organism: Typhlichthys eigenmanni; assembly: GCA_027564635.1. Lineage (NCBI taxonomy): Eukaryota > Metazoa > Chordata > Actinopteri > Percopsiformes > Amblyopsidae > Typhlichthys > Typhlichthys eigenmanni. The sequence goes on from JAODUK010021205.1 coordinate 4,702, forward strand.
AGAACTGCGGCAAGATCAACTTCTCCCTCAAGTACGACTACGAGAACGAGGCTCTGCTGGTAAACATTCTGAAGGCGCTGGACCTCCCCGCCAAGGACCTGTGCGGCAGCTCTGACCCCTACGTCAAAATCTACCTGCTTCCCGACCGCAAGAAGTTCCAGACGCGGGTTCACCGCAAGACGCTGAACCCCACATTCAACGAGAGCTTCCAGTTCCCCGTGGTTTACGACGAGCTGGCCGTCAGGAAGCTGCACATGAGCGTCTTTGACTTCGACCGCTTTTCCCGCCATGACATGATTGGCGAGGTGGTGGTGGACAACCTGTTTGAAACCTCAGACCTCTCCAGGGAGACCAATATATGGAGGGACATTGAATTCGCCACCTCTGTAAGAACCCCTTCCTGTTGATTATATTCCACATCTGAGCCCACATATTGCACTTCTAATATCTGACACAGCGCATCGGATATATGTGTTAATCTCGGATAACTGCCGTTTTACACCTGTTGCGTGATGCGTAATATAACGCCAAGCCGTAGACAAACTAAAGCAAGGCTCAAGTACTGCCTAGTCTAGAAAGATCTTGCATCTTATCTTTAATGGCTTTCATTTTATTATATAAAGGGATCAGCTGCAGTCACAAAAGGGCATGTTAGACACCTCAAATCAAGATTATGCCACCGGGCTAATGGCCTACTCAAGCAATCAGTGTGCTTGGCCTTAATGCTTTCTGATGATGTCCAGAGGGCCTGCTAGGACAGTAATAGTCTTTCGCCATTCTGAAAGGCATCACTTTGGGAGCCGTTCATTACTTTAGCAGATCTACAGGGCACTTACATTAGGCAAATGCGCGCACCCGTATCCCCCAACTGTTGCTCTTTGGCCGTCTATCACAGCTGTTCAATAATCTCCAAGTTATTGCTTACAGTAGGTGGCAGAAAAGAAGTTTGCCATTCTCCTTGGCACTCATATTATTTCCTGACAAACTCTATTGCCCACCTTATGCTGAGGATCGCCAAAACCTATAGTGCATCTATGATCGGGAGTCAGGTAGAAACAGAAAGAGCAAAGAGGAGTGCAATGTTGAGAGAGTGGGTGGATAATGACATTACTTAGGAGTGCTGTGTGGCTTTATTGAGCAGCTGAGTTCACCGTGTGAAGGTGCAGGGCCCCGGCAGCTTTTCTTGTGTTTGTAGATCAAGGAAGGATATTCATCAATAACACTGACCTGCAGGCATTAGTAAGATAAAGAGTCTAGGGTAGACTAGGAGATTTATTGACTCTAGGTACTGTCTCAGGCAAGTTCGATCTGCCCACACTATTTTGGGAATCTTTCTGCGTGCTAGTCAGTGGCATATGAAAAGACATTATTCACAAGCCCATTATACTGTATCAGCTCCATTGAAAGTCTGTGTCTTTATGCTCACGGTATGGTGGTTGTTGCCAAAGAACTTGAGGGGGTTGATGTGTTACGACGCTGTGTAACTGATTAGTGTTGTGTTGCTGTCAGTGGCGCAGTAACCTGACATTCTGTCTGCTCCACAGGGGCACATCATGGGTGTTATGTGTTGTTGTGCTACTGAGGTGAACATTTATCTACATGCTATCGGAGAGGTTTAGAAATATTATGCATAATCTCATCAATATCTAACTTCATCCATGTCAAGATATGATTGTTTATGCTTTTATTCAAGCAACTACACAGTGTGAGGTGAGGTCACTATATCATTGTAACCATATGAATAGAAAACATTGTGGCACGTGCACCGAGTTGCATTCCAAGAACCCGTAAAATATCATAATGTTCTTATACAGAAAACAGTATAGCACATTCATAAGTTCTTCATCTAAGTAAAGATCATTAGAAAATGCAATGAAAAAGCAAGAATCAGCCAAGGAGGATTGAACGCGTTGAGCTTGACATACTGTAGCCATCGGGCTCAACGTAAGCAGTTGAGCATCTTTAAGAAATACTCTAATGGCTGACACTCCATGGCAGTCCCTGGCTCTTGACGGCTGTTGGTTCCTTCTAAAACATACCTGAGGCAATGGCAGGATGGAGGATATGGCACTCTACCATACGCTATACTGTAGCCAGCTCATCCCTGCTATTCGCTCATGTAGCCTCCTGAGTCAACAAATGTTTTAGGGGCAGGGAAAACAGCATGCTCATAAAATGGAGGCTGAGTTGATGACAAAATAACAACGTCCTCAGTGATACCTTCTGGTAGCAGTTTGAAATAAGATAATGCAATATTCTGCCTAATGAAGCTTAGCATTTGAAATAATGTTTAGACATAACAGGTATGATCACACCTTCTTGAAGTATGTTATATGGAGAGAACTTAAATGCAAACCCTTCCTGTGCTCTCTCACATTTTGCAAGAATGTAACTTCACACGGAATCCTCACTTCTCACAGCAGCCAAAATGTATCCTTAGCGTAATGCGTGAAAGATGTTAGAATGCAGAGGTGTGGGGATTTAAGGTGATGGGCCTCACCTAGCTCATTTGAAGTGATTAGAGGCTGATGCTACCTTAATGCTGTTCATAGGATGAGGCTGAAAACCCTCGTGGGACAGATAACAGGACTTTTATTCTGCCCAAGACATTAACTCAGTGGTCTAGCTTTGTACAAGTAAAAACTTGCAACACTGTTTATTTTGTGGAATATTGTCTGCACATTTTTTCACATTTAACTATTCTCATGGGTGTGTTCCTCCCGGCTTCTCCAGTAGCCAATACTCCTGCCCTGTTGGTTTTTCCACGCACATCCTGAATGATTGATTATGTATTATGTTCATGATGGATGCTAATGATGTGCCTGTGTGGAGAAGCTATATATTGCTTTTAACTGCTTTTTCATTTTTGTTTTAGCGTTAAGACAGTAGTTTATTGTGCATTTTTCATTAAATGCAAAAAGATGACTAGGAATCTGTTCGTTTTTGATAAGCTTGTAAAATATTATTGCACTTTCTGGAAACCATTTTGCTGCATTTGGTATAATGGCATTTGTGATTGTGAAACATTATACACAAATTAATCATGGAGAAAAAAAGCATTTTTTAATATAAATAGAATCTATAAAATGGATTACTTCTGAGATCTGGGGTGTCACATGGTGAATCTACACGCCACACCTTTAATATACCAATTTTTATGTATGTAATTGGCTTTGCCATCCACATGAAACCTGTGACAAAAGGCTATGCTGTACATTGCAGTGAGTTCTCTATTTTAGATTACATTTTCTTCTGAGCACAGCGGATGTTTGGGCTCCTGCTATAAACCTCTAATCGTAGTTTTACACTGCACACAAGGTTCTCGGAGGCCTGTGTGGTAAAATATAAAATGGAGAATGCTGTGCTGCCAGGTTTAATAGTACTGCCAAGTGGTTAGAGAAGACCTCATGATGGGAATATCACAAGTTTGAAATGCACAACAGTGTGCTGTCAAGATAAGGCTGGCTGCTCATATTTGCCAGTCTGTGTAACAGCATGAAATAAATTGTAAAATGTATTTGTTTTTGTGTGTTCCACAGGAAAGCGTAGATCTTGGGGATATCATGTTCTCACTATGCTACCTGCCCACAGCAGGGAGACTAACACTCACTGTTATAAAGTGCAGGAACCTTAAGGCTATGGACATCACCGGATACTCAGGTAGTGTGTGTGTGTGTGTGTGTGCGTGCGCTCGTGTTTGATTCAGCAGTTGTAATAATAGCCTGCAGTGGAGCCCCTTCGTCTATACATGTTACTGTAAATAAAACAGGCACACAATGGCAAGCCCACTCTCCTGCCACATTCTGTTTATTTCAGCAGTTATTAATATTCAGTATGTGCACTTGTAAGGCATTGTCAGCGATAATTGCTGGAGGTTTGTTTTCTCTATTAGCCTGTTCCACATTCTATTTCATGACGGCACTGATATCGGTTGTAAAATAACCGCATTGATTTAAAGCGGCCTAAATGTGGTTTTAATGCGAGGAATCTGATGTAACTCTGAGTGGATGTGACAGTTTAAGACAATTCAGGCTTTAGCTGACTTTTTTATTTTATTTTAAGTTATGGCTGTAAACCACAGCTATCAAATACGTCTTCCTCCAAGCATATTGGGTTGCAGAGGGGAGCACTCCCATTGGTTGTATACCGTATGGCTTCAGGAAAGCTCACTTGAACTAAAACGCAAACCTAATGGACCATACAGTACCAATCCTGCTGGCACTATATGGGATGGATTGCTATCAGCGCTCACAGGAAGCATTCTCAGTGACTCCATGAAAGGTCACTTACTGTACAGGGCCTTCCTTTTTCTTTGTGTTGACCCATCAACTTCTATACCTATGCACACACATACACTAATGCCATTATTTCAGTGTTGCATCTTTGCTTAAGCAGATTGTGGAACAAGACAGGTGATGAAAACGACTTGCTGCCATGTTTAGCTAGAAGTGCTTGACAGCCCATGCAAACATTGTAACTCTATTTTTAGCGTTTTTCTAAAGCTTCATATGTGCATTAATCATTGCTTATCCATTTGACTGGAAATGGGATGACAGATTAGAACAGCGGACAAACAACATGGATATTGATCTATGTACACGCTACTGTATTTAATTACTGCTGAGTAATACTGTGTTTCTCCGATCGACAGATCCCTATGTGAAAGTGTCTCTCATATGTGATGGCAGACGTTTGAAAAAGAAGAAAACGACAATTAAAAAGAACACTTTGAATCCGACATACAATGAAGCAATTATATTTGACATCCCCCCCGACAGTATGGACCATGTCAGCCTGCACATCTCTGTCATGGACTATGACTTGTAAGTAAACTATTTACAGTATTATCCTATAGGTACAATCCTCTATTGTGCTATATAGTGACCCCCACAAAACCCTCGATTTCCCCCTAGTTCAAATTGAATGTTTTATGTTGAGCCAATCAGCACCGATTATGTGTGGAAGGGAAAACCATGCTTTTCTGGTATACACCAATCTAGTGTCACGGAGTGTAATGTTTCTCTTCAGAGCATTAGAGCATTCTTTAGAACATGGCATAGAAAGCAGTAGTAGTCCCCAAAACACTGAGAGGTTTTTTTTATGATAAAATGAGACTTTGACATTGCAGTAGACTGCCAGAATGTGAAGATAAATGGTAAAGGTCAGAAGGCACAACATGCTTTCCCCTGATCTATTAGAGAAGGACTAACCTCTCCAGCCTGCATTTGGTTTTGTTTACCGTCATTCAACTCTTAATAATGGGAATAAAGTGTTTTGTTGGTGATGATCCGAGGGTTATGCCTTAACAGAACAACAAACACCACCTTTGCTCCAGGCCTATATAAGTACCGTTGAACAGCACGTATTGGTTGCATTTACACTTCAGACATTGTTAATGGAATACACTATCATTTATTTCAAAACCCTCCCTTTGATGGCCATGTACCTATTGAGATGAGTCCGTTCTATTGTGGCAGAGATGTTCAGCTGCGGTAGCATTGTATTTTCTGTCAGGACACTGCAAGGCACTATAGACACACATCTGCTTTGAAAACAAACTAGCAATTATAAACAACAATCGATGGACAAGTGTGTCTTCGTCCCCACAGAGTGGGTCACAACGAGGTCATAGGCGTGATGCGCGTTGGCTGCCACGCTGAAGGACTGGGCAGGGACCACTGGAACGAAATGCTGGCATATCCGCGCAAGCCCATTGCTCACTGGCACCCACTGCTGGAGTCCAAGAAGTCTGAGAAAGAGGTAAGGTCTGGCGTTATTTACAAAAGGCCATGATTGTCTAATTCATATATATAAATATATATATATATATATATATATATATATGTATATGTATATGTATGTATTATACATAACATTGTACATATTACATTGTATATTTTCAAGACTATAATTAAAAAGCCAAAAAACATTTGTTATGCCTACAACATATATATATATATATATATATATATATATATATATATTATATGCCCATTTCACGACTCCCCTAAAGCACCCCAAGACCCTTTGGGGGGGTCACAGTGTGAGAAGCACTGATCTATTGCATGCTCTTCAAAGCGCTGCTTGATCTCTCTGTGCACTGCAGTGGAAAGCGAGGACAGCCAGCTTTGACAGCCAGGGCTCCTGCCCCTCTCCGAGGCCTCCTGCTAGTCCCTGAGCACCTGTGACCTAACAGCCCACAACAGGGTTTCCTCCCTCCTACTGGTTCACTCCCTGTCTGTCTGCCTGAGGAGAAACAAGACCCTGGTCTCCCTCTCCCTCCCTCTCTCACAGTCAAGTCTATAGCCCCAGAGCTCTCCAATGGGCCGAGCTAAGACCTTCGTCGGTCAGCAGTGTCAAACTATTTTAGGTCAACGTGAAAATGTGCGCACTGATGAGCTACACCGGTTTATTGTCAGTCACTGTCCTCAATAGAGACTGGTTTCTTACAGGACTGGATGTTAGATATCTTTCGATATCAAGCTTAACTCGCTGCAGGTCAAAGAAAAAAGGGGAAAAGGTTCCCATTATCTGCTTATAAGACATATCTATACACTGAAAAGATTTGTTTTTGCGGTGCAGAGACTTGGCCTGGAAATAGCTACCTGACTGCGGTGGATGTTTCACAGAAGACCGGTCAGGGTGAGGGTCCAGTAGAAAAGGAGAGTATTTTGGAGAGCTGAGGAACTGTTAGTCTTCAGCTCTCATAAAATGTTATCACTGTTATCAGTAAAATGTAAAACATTACAAACACAGCGTCAGGTTTGATGACCACTGAATATGTTGATGAGAGAAAGTGAATTTCAAAGCTCCAACTTAACATATAGTACACTTAGATTGACCATCAATGTGTGATTACCAAATGATTTGGCCAAAACATTTAATTTGGCTTTGTTCAATACATGTTTTGATGGACAAACAAGCAGCCAAAAAAAACTATATATTTTTTGATTCATCTTTGATTTATATTTCTACATTTATGTTTATGATAAAGAATAATCAGTCAACGGTTGCTAAAAACGTGTTACTTACAACACATCAAAGCACTGCGACTGATTCCAGGTGAATATGTATGTGTATTGGAACGTTTTTCAACCCAAGAAAGAACATGAACTACCTGTACAGTACATGTAATGCTAATTGTCATTTGCAAAACAAAGACGCAAGACATACACACACACAACAGGTTCTACACTGAGAGATTCTTTCTACAGGGAGTCACCCACATACCATGCTCTTACAGCCTCTATTTAATATTTTTATTTAATGAAATTAGCCCTAGCGTCCACAGAAAGGATAACAAGATAGTAAATGTTACTGTAGTCAAACACTGCACTTCTTTGTCATGCCTTGTTATCTTTATCAGGGGTGGACGTATGTATATTAATGTACAAATGTCTGCTGGGTTCTTGGTTTTAATGTATGTAATGTATATTTTATGTTTCTTAACAGAAGGGCAGAAAGGATCATTTTGCTTTATCTAACATAGCTATTTTCTAATATGTAGCCTTGGTGTTGATGATAAATTAAAAGTGCACAATGTTCTCTTTCGAGTCAGTAAATAAGAGCTTTGAGTTACTTTTGTCATAGACGCTAAATCATCAATATATCCTTTCTTTAGAATATCACTTGCTCCTAATAGTAATTTGCCATATACAGTAACCCAGTAATGTCATTAATTAACAATATGCAGATAGGACTCTTTACATTTGATATTTGATATATCACATTTTATTTACTTTATTCTTATAAATGGCAGCACAGATATCAATATAGTCAAGCAGGGGTCATTTTGATGTCACACTGCAGAAAGAAAGGGTTTTTCCATTATTAGTATGTTTGGCATGATAATCAGAATTTTTTTTTTAATATGATGAGAATTTAGTCCACTTTTATCTCGCTGAACAGATGTCTACAAGAACTGATCTGGCATTCAAAAGTATAATTGCACCTTCAGCATGCTTACCTCAATATTCACTCATCAAAAGCCTGTTTGTCATCCTACATTCGCTTCAATTGTTTCTTAAAATCGTACATATATTTAATGGGCACTTTTCGGTTATCCGGACCACTATTATGAATGTTTTTACAAAATATCTTTTGTTTAAGCTTAGGTCTAATTCTGTATTTGTTCTACCTTCTGGTTGAGGTTAGGTATCTGTTTGTGACATTTAAGATTAGATCAACCAATAATACTGTATCTTCACTGGTTATGTCACTGGGTTAAGGTCAGGGCTTCACCTTCATCTGGGGGTTCTCTGTTTCTGGTCCAGATAACCGGAAAGTACCGTATAATGTGTGCAATGCTCATCAATGTCTCTACAGGTAGTATGGATTCTTACTCCAGTTTGCAGAATCAAATTATTTTATTGTTTAAGATACTTTGGCTATATTGTTTACAATATTACATTAATTTATCTTAAATTACAGTAAATTGTACAAAAACAGATGGAGTAAGTCAGATTATCTGAAGATTTCCTGAAAAATAATGTAAGTGAAAAGAGGATGTAAACTGATTCTGGAAAAGATCCAACAAGGAACATTCTGGAATACTGTTGCTCAGACTGAATGCTTGAAGTGCAGCGTACACACATTGAATGTAGCATAAATCACAAGCTTTTAGAAGAATTTATAGAACATGGGGGGTAAACATCAAGTGAACATATGGAGATCCCAGACATACTGTATGAAGAACTGTGTTAGTAATTTCCTCCTTCTAAGAGTGTACCCAAAGTGATACTTTTACATCAATGTCTCCGCAAGGCAGGCTGTTATCTGCAGAGCAGTAATTGGCACTGTGAAGCGACCCATTATGTTCTTGGTTGACCTCATAGCATTTTCATCTCTCCACAAATGGAAATGAATGAAAACTTTCTATCATTCATGCACTTTTTCATAGTGAATCTTTTGTCTACATTTATGCTGTTACACAGTTTTTAATGTGATATTTGAGTAAACTATCTGAAACTAGTTGTTGAAAAACTACCTTTTCTGTTTTTAAGATGTGCTTTTATCATGATCTATGTTCTTCAGACAATGTAGTGTGTTCCCATCATGGATATCTTTTAAATTAATAGATTCAGCTTAAGGACTGTTCTTCTACAATATGGATAATATTTTAATGTTCATTGATATGATCTGTATTCCTTCCAAATGTTATGGGTAGCAACGAATTTCCAATTTTGTATTACAGAATTTGTATTTGTATTATATGTATAATGTTTGAGAAAATGTTCTGGTGATTAATTAAAGCCAACTATTGTTAGTTCAGACAAGGTTTATTTGAGGCAGAATCAATGCCAACATATGAGACCCAGTGTGTGATACACTAATCTGAAATATCATATACATTTCATAAATTGTCTAATTTATTATCACATTTATGCCATTATTATTTCCATTGGGTGTGATGTGTTATTCTCTATGGTATTGTGATCTCTTTACATTGATTAAACATACATATTCATGTAAAATGTTCCTGTGTTGTTTTTAAGTAAGTAAAGTAAGTAAAATGTATTTGTATACAGTAGCACCTTTCACAGACAGCAGTCACAAAGTGCTTCACAAGGCTTTAGACAACACAACCAACCCCATCAAACAAATACACATCAGAATCGACATTGTGAATTAATAATTATTGTAAAGTTCTTTGTTATGGACATCCATAGTATTGACTGAAATCAGTGCACTAATTCATCTAGATGCCTTCCTCATTCTTTTATTTAATATATTCCAACAATAGAAAATTGAGTTGGCAATGGTTAGTATGTATAACTATATATAACTCCATGGTGCTCACAATAAAACAAATTTAGATGAAATTTCGCTCAGTTTTGAAACATTTCTATAAAAATGTGATAAAACATGGTGTTGAAAGAGTCAAAAACAAAAATTCTCAAAATGTAGGGCTAAAGAGATATAATTTTTTTGACTTTGTCAAAAATCCATGACTTGCTGGTATTCAAACCAAAAGTTTCCTATTCATAGTTAGCCTATAAATGATCTGGTATCCATCGTCCCAGGCATAGAGCTGTTTCTCCTCCGGGTTGTATTTGACACTGGCATGAGCTCCGTACCTCCTGGGGAAATAGAGGAGCGGCGCCTCCTGGTGAACCATCATATCATTGACGTCAAACACGCACTGAATGCGGGCGCGGCTAGCCAGGCGAGTGTTGTAAACGACGTAGAGGGTTCCGCAGACGATGAAGGCCGCCTCGGCGTTCTCCCGCGGGCAGCGCGTGTCCCACATCTGTTCTATATCCAGAGTGGCTCGGTCCATCTTGGCCAGGTTGATGCTCTGCTCGCCCTCATTGCTGGCGTACAGAAGCCAAAGGCCTTCGCTGTCAGCCGCTATGTCTGCGACAGTCTCCGGGTTGAGGCTGTAAATGGGTGCGTGGCTTTCCACTGGAAACATGGCGGTGTCCGTCACCAACAACCTCCTCAAGTCGTATTTGACCACGCGGATCTCTGTATCGGCTCCTTTGGTTACGTAATACAAATACCCATCATAGACTGTGCTGCCAGCGCCCTCCCATAGGGAAGGCACTCTGACCTGTCTGCTGCCATTGAGCCCGGCAGAGCTGGAGAAGTCTTGCAAGGAGTTGAACTGGTGAACGGAGTCTCCGTCAGTTCCATTGAAGACGTAGACCTTGGAGGACCTGGGGTCTCTGATCCATGTCCCCTTGGAGCCGCCAGCTCTTTTGAAAATCTTGACTGATCTAATGTTGTAGATGATATCCCTGCAGTCTGTAGAATGGATACAATGAAAGTGTATGTTATGTAACAGGCTGTTACTTCAAAACATGGTATAGAATATTAATATGCAAACACAGACTGATTGCACAGAGGGGCAAGCTTCCAAAAAAGACCTATCTTTGGCAGGACAAACTCATTCCTTATGATTGGTTTACTTGATTTGTGACATCACAAACGGGAATTTGTTTTTTTTGTATAATAGATCATCTGCCTTCAACCTGAGAAGAGCTCTTAGTTACAGCTGTCTGGTTTTAACAGTCCATTTGAAAGGCCATGGACACCTACCAAGGTCCATGTTTTGATTTTGAGAAAACGAGTTCTATCTGTTTTTCAGAAGGCAGTTTAAAATGTAATAAAATTATCTTAAACTAAAGTAGAGTTAAACCTCTTCATTCAGTAATTCATAACACATTTCCATGCTTCTAAAAAACAACTAATTGTATCTGTAGGCCTATAGCACAATTCTTTCTTGGCAGTATACTTGCTAGTAGCATATCTCAGTGACTGCAACAGTTGTAGCATATGGGACACATCATGTTGCTTGCTGCTGTCGATATATTCGGTCTAAGTGTGAAACTAATTCAAACCAGTCTAAGGGAAATTGGGCGCTCGGCCACTTTGAGAGGGAGCATGAGTGAAGCTCATAGACAGTGTAAAGTTTCTTTCCCGGAGAGATGTAATTTAATAAACACTAACCCGCAGCATGCATCAAGTATAACGTCACAAGGGAGAGCTGCATTTGAGCTAAAGTTTAGCTAAAATGAGCACTAGCCTAACAAAATCCAAAATGAGTTTCCTGCATTGCGGTGAATCCAGGTCAGTGCAAAGACAATGGATGATTATATGGATAGACTCCTCTAATCATGAGCTCAGAGAGGAGTTCTGCAGGCCTACTGGGCCAGTGTCCAGCCACTCAGCAGGGCAGCGCTCCACTGGGCCAGTGTCCTGTCCAGCCACACACCAGGGCAGCGCTCCACTGGGCCAGTGTCCTGTCCAGCCACTCACCAGGGCAGCGCTCCACTGGGCCAGTGTCCTGTCCAGCCACTCAGCAGGGCAGCGCTCCACTGGGCCAGTGTCATGTCCAGCCACTCACCAGGGCAGCGCTCCACTGGGCCAGTGTCCTGTCCAGCCACTCAGCAGGGCAGTGCTCCACATTACACGTTAAAGAATAAGTATCCAGATGTGAATAGGCAGCTTACAGCTGTCAACTAGAACACTTTTAGGTCAAACTAATTACACTTAAAAGCTTTAACATTTAACATTTTAAATCAAGTAAAGAACAGAAAATAAAAGATTTCATACACACCCTATATAGTTATGTATCATAAACTACACAAAAACTCAACTCTAATAACACAATATTTATCTTTGTTCATTTTGCTTCTTTGTTTGGTCTGCTTATTGGTTAATCGTCTTATTTTCTTTTATGTAAGTGCACAGCATTGATAAAAACCGTGTAAATATGTTAACATGCCAAACTGCACATACTGTGTAGTAACTTTAATGTATTATAGTTCCAAAATGTTATATTACTGTGTCGTACAGTACTGTCACCCATATGAAAAACAGTATTACATCTGCACAGGGTAATTTGGAAACTATGGTCAGGAAATACAATTGCACTGCACTGCAACAGCTGTCATTGACATTACCGTTGCACTGCAGAGACAGGTAAAAAAAAAATTTCACTGGAACTTCAAAAGATAATGTCCAATACTAGGAGCAATTCAAACGTAAACTTTTAGCATTTTACATAATCATATGCAGCTTTAATATGAATCAATGAGTTTTAAAATAAGATTTTATTTTGTGTGGACATCATTGAAAGAATATGAGCCATGTGAAAGATGAATAAGTAGTTAGTCCACGTCTTTCATATTTGTGAACAGTGTTTTGCCTTGGGACTACAAGGCTATTATTGCAACCTCTGGATCTGGATCTGAACCAACAGGATCCTAGTACTGTATGTCTTCCAGTATAATAGAGTTACATGAAGCCATTAGTCTTTTGGAAAATATGACCACCCACTAACTTGGAACACTATAAAACAACCTCTGTGCCACTTTCCCCTCTTTGAAGGAAAAAGAGGTTCTCTGAGACAGCTCCACTGTGAAATGGGCAGCCTATTGCGGTGTAATGCTAAATATAGCAATAAAGAACGACTCTGCCAAGAATGAAAATGAATGCTGCAGATCAAAGGAGGCTATTATCTCTGCTCCTGTCTCCCTTCCCGTTTCTCACCAGCGACTCTGGAGTGCACCTCCTCCCGTGTTCCTCCCTCTCGTTCGTTTGCCCGACTCGCCGCCTCGCTCCAGAACGCGTCCTCCAGCACCTTATCGGCCTTGTTCACGCAGGCCCTTGGTGAACTCCGGCTCTCACGGTAGTCCATCTCCCGCTCCGCCCGATCTACTCGGACAGCCGCGACGTCCAGGTTCTTGGACAGAGTGCTGTGTTCCTTGCCCAGCCCCTCCATGAACTCGGACACTAGCTTCTGGAAGTCCTGCAGGTCTGTGCGGTAGCGGTGGGACTGCTCTTGCCACTGCTCCATACGATCCTGTGAGATGTGGTCAGTGTTAGTGTGTAGTTAGTGCTGATTCAGGAAGAATTAACTAGGGATGTACAACACAAGTGATCCTGTACATTACAGTACTGTAGTCAAAGCCTAAACCATTTCTCTGTTAGAAATTATAGAATATAGAAGTATAGGCCTAGTGATCAGTAAATCAATTTTAACCAAACCCATTAAGATACACAGAATAACCTCACTTTTGCTATTAAATTCCTATTGGCACTGTATCGGCATTTGTCTTTCCAAGTCCCAGTGATCTGTTTATCACTCATACAGAGTGCAGTTGCGTCTTGTGACCAGAATGGCCGCCAGCTTGCCAAAAGATCCTATGCAGCTTTAATAACATCCCATTCTGTGATTTATGGAATAGTGATTGACAGCCAGTGAGTATCTGTCAAGATGTCAGAAAGGTAACTGACTCCTCCCCACTGTGTCTGGTCACTGTTCTTTCTTCACTTGTGGGCTTGTGATCAATAGCAGATGAAAGGACAATATGAAAAAGAAGCCTATGAATTGCTGTGTTACATAATTGCAGAAATGAAGACAGAATATTGGACATAAGAGGCCTTGACACTGAAAGGATTAGAGTCTGATGGATTATTCATTTTATTTCAATAACCTTGCTAAGATTCTAATTTTTTGCAATAAATATGTAGGCCATCAAATACTCCTGTGCAGCACACACAAGGTCAGTGAATGAGGAAAAATAGATATTCCACCACATCTTTTATTTAAATTAGAGAGCCCATATTATCAATTTAAAAACAATCACCCACTATATTACATTTTGCTGTAATTATACATTAACACATTTTTAATTTTAGGTATTCCCATAAAGAAGAACAAGAAGGAACATGTTTTTTTTGACAGGATTCCTTGCCAATATCACAGTTCGTTTAAAGGGAAAATCTCCATGAAATGTATTACTAATCTGCAAGTTTTTACGCTCTAATAATTAATTGGACCTATTTATTCATTTTGCAATGGACTGGAGTCTGCATTTGAAATGGACTGTAGAGTTTGTTGTCTCTCAGACTTAATTTCTACAGGAAAACACCTCGTGATTTGGCCATCCATTCACAATAATAATTTGGCATAATGCTGACCCTCATCTTCCTGGGCGGGCTCTGGTGAAAATTCAGATTTAGTCAATTAGAGCAAGAGTGTGGCAGGAAAAAGCAAAGCACGCAGACACAGCTTGCATGCATCAAGTGATATTCTCCCGGAGGACCGAATTCACTTGATGAGCCAGCCAGAGATTACATTAATTGGATCACTTTAGTCAAGCCATTATATTCACATATGGAACAAAACAACTCTTACGAGAATAAGCCACAATGATCTTACAAGCCATTCGGGGTTATAACTTCTTTTTTATATTTCTTTCTTGGCTTCTTGTCATGTAATGGACTGCATTTGAATCAGTTATCGTGAATTTACAGTACTTGGAGATGGTATCTTACCTCAATAGCCAGCATTCTGTTTTCTAGATAATCCATCAGCCCATGGTAGTAGTACTGGCCTCTGGTCAGAGTGCTACTGTAGATCACAGCAGTAAAGATGACAATGGCTGGCTTCATGATAGACAAATATGTACTGTATAGTGGACAGCTCTGTCCCCTGTCTGTCCAGATGTGAGAATGTTCCTGGAAAAGAACCTCTCCCTTTTCTCTGTTCGTAGTTGGTGTCCTTAGAGTGAAGTTTCCGAGGCGGTATGAATGTTTGTAGATGGTTAGACCTTATGTTACTACTGTAAGTGTGTAAAAGCTATAAGAGGTGAGCGGGACAGTCTGGACAGCTATGGAGTGTTGCCTTTACAGGCTGCTCTCACTTTGCTGGAATGTTTTCACAAACTCTCAGGGAGGAGCCTTGTGCCTTTTGCCCCTCTCTGTCTTGAAATATGAATTTGCTCTGCTCACTCTGTGTGTGTGTGTGTGTGTGTGTGTGTGTGTGTGTGTGTGTGTGTTGGCGACACACAGTGGAGACTTTAGTTGAAAGAGTATACTTATCCTTTATGTCATTCTGGATGATACACAGGAAAGGTTTGTGGGGACCTATGTGTTAACAAAGTATTACTGCAGTCCCATGCCAGCTGTACGGTAAAATAAGTGGCCGAGCGTACGACCATGCTTAACCCAGAGGAAGATGCACTCAAGTCCAGCTATATTGTGTATGTATTTATTATAATTATTTAATAACTTATATCGAACACCATAAACCACACTTTCATATTAAAAATTTATGTGAATATGTTCTGTCCACATGTTTTGGGTTATTTAAGTTGATTACTCGCTGGTGGAAGTTGGACAGAATAATAAATCAACCAAGGACAACCAGCCTTTTAATTAATAACCAGTATATTAATTAAATACAAACTAAAACGTATGACAAGGTTTTGTCTTCGATCATTTCATATACTTCCCATTTGATAAATTAGTATTGAAAACCTTTGAGCTTCACTCTTTCACCCACAACTTCTCAACCAGTTATTTAATTAACAGGTTAAAGTTGGTCTGCACAAAACTGTGCATCATTTGTTAATACTCTGCCAGAGAATGCATACAAAAGGCCCCATCTTTTAAAATGTTTGACTTTTTTTTTAAATCAATGCAACCTCCAGCACATATTGAAATAAAGTGGTAATTGAAAGCATTTTTTTGTCAAAGTGATGAAAAATTATTCACAGTTTGGTCCAAAACGACTAAAATGACTGATTATTGTTAGTATTTACTGTAATAAGCATTTCTCTAGCAGGCTGGGATCTGCTTTTTGGGGTATTGTTTGATTTGGAACGTTGGTTATAGCTTGGCTGTTAATAGTTGCATGCTTCATTTATTGAGGGAGAGAGACTGCATTAAAACACAAGAGCACAATGTCAAATGTAATATATTATATATAACGAAATACATGTATACAATACAATATAACATACAATAAACAATCATGTTTGACCAGATTAGCAAGATATTTTGCATATTACAGTATAACCTAGACATTTATCTAGTCTTTTTACAGCCTGTGAGATAAGTCCGTTGACTGTCACTATCGTGAATGTAATCCAGAACACTTTTGCAATGTGGGAGTTACAGTACAGCCAGGACTTGTACATAAGCCGTGTGACCACAAGCTGACAGCAACAAAGAAGTCTGCACAGCATGAGTGGCAGACATCTATAACAGCCTTCATCGAACTGCTCAGCGCCATCCATTTCAAGGTCTGAGTCACCTTGGACAGAAACATTCCTATAGGTCTCATGTAAAAGCCTCAAACGAGGCAAACAAATCACCAGTGTTCCTGTGGAGCAGCACTTTTGGAAAAGCAGACGATTCCAATGGACACAAATGTATCAGAAGCTGACACTGTATAACTGACAAATCACCAACCTCATATTTAGAAGTTAAACCTGCCATTCCTGAGGCCAAAGATAGAAGTCCCAGGCCTGTTGAATCTCATATGTAGGTATGTTTATGTACAAATACTGCGGTTGAAAATGAAATGGTGGACTTTCATTTTTAAAGTAAATAATCTGAATAGTGTAAATAGAAAAATAAAATCCTATAAGGCAAGATTTTATGAGAAAGGATATTACCTTTTGCTATACATTTTCAGTGTAAATCCAGAGAGCACAATGATGTTCTAATAATAATAATAATAATAATAATAATAATAATATTTATTTAATTCCTTGTCAGCCAGAGAACATCTGTCAACACATCAGGGTGCTGTCCCCTAACATGTGGAAGCTTGCATAACATTAGCCAAAGTGCAGTCGCACATCTTATTGCCCTGCCTTTTATGCCTAAAGATGTAGCGTATAGTGCCTTTTATGCCTAAAGATGTACATAGCGTATAGTGTCAATCATATAAAACCAGTATTTTCTTTTTTATGTATTATGTATTTTATTTTACTTTTACCATTCCCCTTTATTTACTGCCTGGAATGCTTTCTCTCTCTCAGCCAGCCTCTCATTTCTTGCCTCCTTTAGCATGGATTTAACTTCACTCAGCCTCTCGCTCAGCCATCCCTGTCTCTTCATCATCTCTATTTCCTACTCACTGTCCATCTCTGCTCAGCATGTATTCAAAACCAAGCTTCACACACTGTCTCCCATGTGTTGCATACTCACACATGCTCTCTCAAGGGCAGATGTCTAGTAAATTAGGATGGCTCAGTTTACAATATCAACACTACAGGCTATATCTTTTTGTAATAAAATCAGTTATCAGATAAAAAGTTACATTAACTTAAACCACTTTGTTGTAAAGTGTTAAAGGCTATATATCCCACAATAAAATATCAAACATCCTCATATGTTACCATAATAACCAAAGGCATTAGTTTGTAAAAACGAACATCATTTTATAAAGTATTTTTAATTACAAAATTACACTCTGCCAGATGTGGGCAACCTGCATTGGCATGCCGTTTACAATTGAGCAAAGTTTCTGATCTAATTCATATAGGCTTTGGCCTAGTTCTAATGCCTCAATTGATAATAAACCCCTACTTTGTTTTATTTATAGGCTATTCAAACAAAGCTGCAATATGTGCCTGTGTAGCCTATAGGCCTATATTTACACATGCAGTCAGACCATTTAACCATTCCCCCTTGTGGTGAAAATGTAGCCTATTACAATTTACGAACATCCACTATAAGTGCCAACCAAAGGAATTAAAGCTTAACTTTAAAGGAAATGCAGTCGTTTTTGATCTCGTAGCATTTCAAATCAGTTTGGGTTAAGCACATTTTAAACTCCAGCAGAGTCTGTGGAGCTCTACTCTAACAGCTCTAATGGCGAAGGCGTCTAATGAGCTGCCGGATTGAGCTGCCTGATTGTCGGCTAGCCACTATCAATTAAACTGATCTTAAGGTGAACTGAACCACAACCCATGTGTCTATTTTTATGCCAACAAACAGCAGGGCAGACAAGTAGGCCTAGTGTTGTCATGGTAACACAGTGCGGCACGTCGACTGATTGTCTGTAGCCTTGTGTCGGGAACTAAAGTCGGAGTTCATTGCCTGTCTGGTAGTCTGTCTGGGAGACTGGTACTAGGCCTGTTGTCTGTAGCTACTGGCAGTGATATTTGGATTTAGTCAGAGAGAGATAAGAGAGAGAATTAGTGAGGGCCGCTACCCTAAGGCATTTTATCCAATTAAGCTGCACTTTTTGATTGACATTCATTAATTGCATGCGCCGATCTTATTATTTATGTTGCTGTTGCGAAATCAATTTAAGGTTATATTTTAATCTATAATTAATGTAGTTTACCGCTGACTGGTGTAACATCAAAGGGCAAACATCATTTATGATTCATTAAGTGCGTTCAAATGACCGCACTAACCTTTTATCTTTACGCTGACGCACGACGAAGCCATGGTTCGATCTGCTCTACTTGTTTGAGGGAGACATCTGTTGATCACTCGCAGTAATAGCAAAGTGCTCTGCGCTCAGGCTAATCATGCGTGTACAACCACACTGGTCCACGAGGTGGCAGTATCTGTCTTAATGAGAAAACTGGCCTATAGGGCTCGTCATGTCCTTGATGGCCCCACCACGGCAGTGGAATGAACAAAAAGTCTATTGAAGGCTATTTAATTGAAAATGCAACGAGTAAACACGAATTTCATATGACTAACTCCTTTTAAATGCACTAAACCACTGTTCATGAGAACAGTGAACTCATTTAGCCAAATCACAATAAACGTGTGCATTCGTGTTTCTCTGTGTGCTTGCATGTATGTCTCTGTGTGTGTGTGTGTGTGTGTGTGTGTGTGTGTGTGTGTGTGTGTTTGTGTGTGTATGCACGCACACGTGAGTCTGTGTATGTGCGCACACGTCTGTGCACACGTATGTACAGTGCATGTGCGTTTGCATACAATGTTTGCACCCGTGTGTGTTTATTTCGGCCTGTGTGCATGCATGCGTGCGTGCGTGCGTGTGTGTGTGCGTGTGCGCGTGTGTGTGTGGAACTTATAGGCTCCTTGCCCTCACACAAGGCGTCAGGAGCCGACCATAAAAACCCTTTTCCCCCCACAACCAAACACGCCCGTAAAACGCTGCGTTCTTTATTAGCCTTTCGCATTGATTGAGGGGGTCAGAAAACCCGACAAGCTTGTGGCAGATTATATAAAACAGCAGACCGTGTAGTGAAGAAGCGTAAATCCTTAAGGCCCTTGTAAAGAGCTTTAATACACACAAGGCGCCAAATCACTTGACCTTCGTTAGCCTTGCCGTTTGGGGGTTTTCTGGCTCAATGTGCAGTGCAGAGCCAGGCTTTCTCTTCCTATTCTCTGGCTGTCACTCCAGGTAATAGTCAAGCCCTTATTAGTGACATGCTAGCTTTGGCTGGCTGACTCCAACCTTTGTAGCAACCTGACGTTTAATCAGCCATGGGAAGGCAATGGTGCTCTCTCGCCATTCCATGTTTGTTGTCTTGCACTACTGTAGGCCTAAGGGTTAGCTTGTTTTTTTGTCTGTGATTGTCAGCGTCTGCATGCCTTTCTTTTTGGGTCTCTCTTTCTCTTGCCATCTTGTCTGGCTGGCTCTCTATTCCCACAATTCTCCTTGCTGTCTTCTTAGCATTCCAGCCTCATAATAAAGGCTTTGCTACTTTTTTAATTTTTTTTTATTGGTGCCATACTCTGCGATCTCTGCCTATCCCTCTGCACATCTGACCCATTAGCATTATTACACCAGCATAGCTGAGGTTACCTACAAAACATTCAGCAGACACTGGAATCCTGAGAAGCTTTTCAGAGATATCACATATTGTTTCCCTACTCAATATAATATATAATGTAACATAGAAAAAGTCTGTCTGTCAAGCTGTCTGTCAGCTTACAGTACATGCTAATGTTCTGGCCGTCCTGACTGCAGACCTACACTTGCTGGCTAGCTAGCTATAGCTAGTGCCTACAGGGTTTGTGGACAGCTGCTCCGAAAAGGGGGAAAACAAGTGACAAAGCAGCGTTTATCCATGGTGGGCGCTGCGTGGGGATCCAGAGCGCTGGAAATAAAGACACAGTATGTGAGAGAATATCCAAGGAAATGCCGTCAGAGCTAGGACAGTCCCAGGACAGGAACGCACACAGCCGTTAGCATACAGAGTGTTAGCCTTCTCTTCAGACTGGCTTATTGCCTTCAAGACTGCTGTGCTATTTATGCCACAGGCATGGCTGAGAAACCTACAAGTATTACAAGCAAGCCAACTGAAGCCTTGCTGACTGCATGGTATTATGTAGTATGTACCATATTATGTGTTTGACAGATTTAATGGGGAGCTTATGAATGCGCACCCTGAGGTCATGTTACTGAATGGGTGCAGTAGAATCTGATGCAACGCATCCCTACTCAATTATGTGCCATTTTGAAATAAAATCTGACTGCTCGTGCACACACAAACACACACACGCACACACGCACACACACACACACACACAGCCCTGCCAGCTACTCCTATAGGCCAGTATGCATATAT
>JAODUK010021216.1:0-25505 GCA_027564635.1 Typhlichthys eigenmanni
TCAGAAGGGTGGCTGGCGTCTCCCTTAGAGATAGGGTGAGAAGCTCAGCTATCCGTGAGGAACTCGGAGTAGAGCCTCTGCTCCTTTGCTATCTAGTATACACTCCAAACATTTTTCTTCAGCGGGCAAACCAACAGAATGGGCCCTATGTGCGGGCTCTTTCTCCGTGAAAAAACAAACATCCAGTTTTCTTTGAGAAGTTATAAACTGTAACAGAGTTGTAGACTACAACTCTGTATGCCTACGTTTTATTATTTTTGCATTGTGACAATGCATTATTGTGTGAAGCACTTTGTGACCTCTGTCTGAGAAAAGTGCTATACAAATAAACTTTACTTACTTACATTCTCAAAACAATAGAAAAGGCTTTTGTGCCTTTCCTACACATTTTTGTATACTATAAAATGCCACCTTTCGTTTTGGAGAATGTCGCTATGACAGAAATTCCAGGTCACGTGGGAATATGTATCGCTCTAAATGGGCGCGCCCTGCACGAAGCTGGCGAGCTTCAGTTTCCCTTTGCCGCTAGAATCAGTCTGGAACAACACGTTCTCATTCCCAACTCGTCAAAAATTGCAGCTTGGTCAATGGCCTTTCTCGTCAATTTTCGAAGCGTTCGAAAGCCTTTGGCATCTTAGGATGAAGACTTCGGTCATTGACTGTTACGGCAAGGCTACGGAGTTACCACCACCGGTTTATTTTTAGCTATATGGGCATGCAATCTCAGCGCAAGTATTAACTGCTGGTTGTAGATAAATAATCAATATACAATCGAGACATGTTAAAATGTATTTACCTGAAATCATAAAATTAAATAGTTTCAGTTATATTTCGGTATAGACTATGTGTAGCCTATGATTTCAAGTAATTACATTTCAACATGTCTCGGTCTTGGAAAGCCTAGGAATCATTTTGAATTTGTACGAGTAGCAACTGAACTTTCCAATCAGCATCGTGTTTCAAGCTATACGGGTGTGGGTTAGGTGTGCTACCAAACTACCAGATGGTTCATCCAATCAACTGCCAAGTATGTTTTTGAAATTACAGCCATTCACAAACAGTTTCAATAGACGGCTCCCCAGATGGACTTGTGACAACAATTTCTCTGGCATGTCAGGCTAGAATCAGTCTGGAGAGCTCAGAAATCGAGGTTATTCAGGTGTAGTTACGCTACGGGCAGCGGTGTAGTTTAGCTACGGGCAGGGTTTAGGTGTGACGTAGGCGACTTGGAAACAACTTGAGTTGAAAATACCTAGAGATAATACAGTATAATATACATTGGTTTTAATATAATTTATTAGAAGAGCAAAGGCTTTTCTCAATGGAAAATATGTTTTCAATCTTCTCCCGACGTTTCTACTGCAAGAGTGGATAACAACAGTCACATAGGACAATGACATGCAATCACATGCAAAATACATTTTTGAAAGCACCTGCCCTCTTGAATCCGTTTAAATGGACAGCTCCCCAGATAGATGTGTCTTAATAGACACAGAAATCTGGTCTTGTCAGGTTACTTACTGTATGCTCATCAATACCACAAAATGCCCTGAGGTGTATTTCAGGCTAAAGGTTACAGTCTGGCGACACAAGGACCAGACAGAGAAGGGTGAGAAGGCTGTGAAACCAAACACTGCTAAATAAAACACTATCTTTAGGCTATCACTTGGCTTTTTTCAGCCATGATGATAGCAAAATCACAGTACTGCAAGGTTTAGTAAACAAGGTAAGGCCACCAGTCACATCTCTTGGTTGTCCTATTCCTGTGGCCAGCATAGTTTAGCGTTAGGGGCTTAATGTGTCCTACAGTCTGCTTGATATAGGCTGAAGGTGACAAGGTGTTTATATAAAAGTTGTATTGTACTTGCTCTTCACTGTGGGTGGGTTTACACAGTGTGAACACATTTCACCCAAACATCTCAAGGTGTCAAGGCCCAAATGACACATTCACAGCCTGCCTCCCTTCAATTAACACCTCAGCAGGGGTCCTTGCAGGAGCCTACATCAATAGACCACCTACCGCTACTCCAACACATCCAGCAGTGAAGCACTACCAGATAATAATGAACAAGGAAGTCGCCACAAACCACACACACACGGTTTCCAGAACACACACACAGGCAAAACTGCCAGTCAATATTTCAGCCGGCAGTGGATCTATTCTGCTTTAATGGGGCTCTTAGGGTTTATGGAAAAGGCCAACTTATTGCATTGTTTTTCACCACGTCCTCTTATTGTAAATAAAACACGGCAAATTACATTTACAATATACAATGGCCAAGATAAATTGTGTTTACACTTAAAATAAATGAAGAAGAAAAAATAGAATCTCTCAAATAATGAAAAAAAAAGAAAATCAAAAAATCGATCCTACCTTAACAGCACATGATCACCTGCTGTCAAACATAAACACGGTCTATAAATAGCATGTGCGTTTCCGGTAAGGGGACTTTAGGGAGTGACGTGTTCCATAAAGCGGGGTCAGGGGACTAGCTCTAGTACCCCCAGACGACAGCTGAGAGTGGAGGCGATGTAGCCGGGGGCAACTCGGTGGGGACCGTCACCAGGAGCCAGAGCAGCACGACTGGCTTGTTTATTTATAGCTGTAATAAATGCAGTGCTGCATCATTTAAGAGCTATCCCAACTCAGAAGGTTCAAGGATCTGTAGTGCCTCAATGAAAAGCTGACACTACAAGTATTATAGCTACAGCTGATGTTGAAGAAGACTGCATAATGACTTGGTTTGTGTGACACTGTTCATAGCTTGGGTTCAGAGAAGCAATGTTTTGTTTTCTCATCGAAATGATCAACAATACCTTGTAGACATTGTAATCTAGGGAGTGACCTCATTAATTGCTTAATTACTTGTAAAATACAATAAAGTGTTAATAAAGGTAGTTATGCTGGGCAGGTAGGCTATTCAATGGGCTAGCCTACAGGACACATAAGATCAATGTACAATGTTAAATATTACAATGATACACTTTTCAGGTTCTCATTTTTTCTTTTTGAAAGGCTGAACACCACTTTTTTCTCTGAAAGGCCTATATCTTAAACATCATTAAAGTGAACAAATAAATGAACTCCTTAACCTTCTAATGGGCTATTTATATAGGATATATAAAATAGGAAATATAGTAGCCTAGGCTATTACATTGAGACTACAATTAACCAGCCGAGACAGGTGGTGAGTGTGTCTAGCTGTTTCTCCTCTGCCAATTTACTCTTCTTGGACTTATAACAAATCTCCATATCGTAAGCTCTAGGGGCAAGGCCTCTAAATCCAGCATATTCAGAAGAAGTTTTTTAAATGAGGACCATTTTACGCCACCACATTTATCAATGTCCAATCATTCTTAAAGTGTACGTTTAATTAGCGAGAACAGTTTCATAAGTCACACTGGAACGCTGCCGTAAGATTATTTCTGCGCTTGGATCTGCGCTGGTTTCTATTTTAGATTGATAAATGAGGGCCATTATGTGTAAACAGAAAACAAATAAAGTATATTTCATAGGGCGATCCCTATGAATAATGTAATCAGTATTTTACACCATTTGTTTTTGTTTGTTGGTTTGTTTGTTTGTATGTATCGGCAGCTATGGTTTCTTCTATGCCTTTACCCTTCTTTCTGGTGACTATTTTTGCCTCGGGACAAGCTAACCAACCACCTGTTTCTTGGCCACACTTGCTTTGCCCCATGTAATCAGTCTGTCAACTCACTTAGCCTCTTGTGTATCATACCTGATTAGTTCGTCATTCCAATGTGTGGGAAAAGTAGGCTAGCACAGTACAGCAAATCTTTCGAAGACATGCCAGGCTTACTGTATGCATGTTTTTCTGGAACAAGTAGGATGTTCAATGTGAACAGCAAAAACTAATTATCTACCTATTATTATCTATAACTATATCTACATCTATTTACTATCTATTATTATCTACACAAATAAGGTGGCTTGTCTGTAAGAATTAGTCTGACATCCAAGAGCCCTTCAAGGCAAGGGATTTCTATGCTGAAGGACAATGCACTCAAGGCATTCTTGCCTGGATAACGTCATTTTAATATTGACAAATCCACCTTCTTGTAGTTCCCAAGGTCATACTATGTGGGAAAGCTGGGATAATTAACTGTGATTTGGCAGTGGCATCTGGAGCGAGAAGCAGCTCCAATATGACTTTTAAAGATCATGATGCGTGTCTTTGTCTTTATTAAGAAACCTCTTAAAATAAGTACAAATCTCAAATGGTACGCTTTTTTTACACTCTTCATTAAGACTACATTTCACACGCATCTTGTTTTTTGTTTTTTTATTTCTTAATTCTGAAGAAAAGCTTGTATTCCTTTAAGGCAAATCTGTAGGCAAACAATGTGAGCTAAATCACCTTGTTGTTCTAAAGATAAACATATTCTTCTTAAAATATAGATTAAACATGGCAATGTAGTCTGCAAAATTAGAAAGGACAAAGTTCAAGGCAATCAAATGTTACATCATTCCCCACCACCCTCATGGAAATTAACAGCTGAGAACAGAGGTTTATCAAAACATTCAACGCAAAGACAGATCCTGCTTCGCTAAGTCTGAGTCTGGTTAGAAAATCTATATTTATTTAAAGTATGAAACATGAACACAAGATAAAAGCAAGAATAACAATCAGTAAATCATCTTTGGTGTCGTTAGTCAATCCTAGACATTTACGATACTTAGGTTTATCTTTTATGGGTCAGACATTGACACTGGTTAAAACATAGTTATGACTATGTTATAACATATTGGTGCAATTTGATTTAGTTTGGATTCTCAGTGGTTATTTTGCTGTCTACATATATTGATAGACGCCAGAGACTCTCCTAGACAATCATTCCTTTCGTATCAAAGACTCAAAGCATCTCAACTCCACATAAAATAATTCCTAGATTATCCATGCAATCTAAAACCTTTAGTCCTTAGAGGTAGACTGGAAGGAAATGGTGAGCCTCACAATATCTTAAAAAACATTCTCTGCAATCTGCAAATACAGAGCCAGCATGGCATTAAGAAGGACACGATTCATTTACTTCAATAGAAAATCATTTGGCACTACAGCTGAACCATATTGAAAGTAATCATTGTCCTGACACGAGTCATTACAAATATTACTACTGCACGCCCAGCTGTTCCCACATTAAACAGGTGTTGGCAGAGTGACGCCATAAATCAATGACACAGCAATGAAGCAATGAACACAATGCCCCCCCCCCCTGTGTTTGCTTCAGCGGCCTACTACATTCATGTTATCACGATTAAACGTTTTGTGCATATGTGCCTATACAGTTTCTTCAATTGACCTGCAGAAATCAATGTCTATTTTCCCATGGTTGTACTGGAAAGCTTTGAGGGAAAGCTACAACAGGGGATGAGTGTACAGTATGTGTGTGTGTGTGTGTGTGTTGAGGGGGGGGTAAAAATACCTCAGGAGCTGCAGGTGTTATTACACCCCCTCAGAGGCCCTGTCACTGCCCACTGCACAGGGGACACAGCAGGGGGACAGGGAAAGATCCCTGTCTGCTAACACGTTGCTAGCATTTCAAATGGGCCACATACCTCAGCAGTCATTATGTTTACTTTTACTTCACCATTTCTCATTCAGCAAAACAAGGTTCGGCAGTGGACAAACACTTCATCAGATGTTTGTACGAGTAACCTGAATTAAACCTACTCAAACATGAGTTTGTCCCTGTCACTCTCCCCAATGTCTGGCTCACTAAAGTAGGCCTCCTACAACCCTGATTCATGACACCTTCCCATTTGAGGGTAGAAAGACTCAAGAACCACTGCAGAATACCATGGCTAAATAAAACTAAGTTCCAACCAACCACTGCTGAGTATATAACTATTTCTTCACATCAGCTCCTAGTATAATAGCCACCACAACTAGTTGTTAGTCCATGTCTACATGCGGACTAAGAATAAGGTGCATGAATGGGTGCAATGACTTGTAGACACAGAACACAGACGAATATTAATAGGATCCGTTTGTCCTGCACGTTTTGCTGAGATATTCTATCGCCTTCAAATAAGCTCCCAGATAGGTTAAGCTGTGGTTCTGAGATGTGGTATTCTGGGACTACGCACAATTCTAAATACTTCCCTCAAAAAGTCTATGATTACTTAGTTAAACAATCAATTAGCATCAATTACAAAGGTACTGCAGCCATTTGACTTTCCATTTGAATCAAGTTCTAATGACCAAATTAGGCATGAGGGATGTAAAGCAAGTCCACATGCATCTAAGCTCTAAGCAAAGTGTTTAGCAAGAGAAGCAATGCATTGCCCCCAATGCAAGGCCATCGTGTTGTGAAATGTTAGCGGACTGTCCACCAAACACAGCAGTAAGCTAAGCATTGCCTCGATTGCAATACCCAAATGTACTGTATTATGGACATGTGAACGTTCTTGAGAATAGTTATTTGGGTTCCGCATGTGAAGAAGAATCAGGTGCCCATTTTGTTTACATGTTTACAAGGAGGACACGGTCCTAGGGAATGTGATGGTTAGATTTCACCAGGTGTCAAACTCATTATGTAGTGGTCACACTGACAATGCCAACCCAAAACAGCATAGCTTGTGGTCATTAGTGACCATGTGAAAGTTTTTATTAAGATGTTTGACCTTATTGTGCATGTTAGATCAAATTAGATCTTCACAGATCAATAAACATGACGAAAAGCCAGGCTTTCAGAATGCCTTTGAACATGACCTAAGTGGCGAGACAATTGTTCCACTTGTAACAAGCCAACATTTTATGAGAAATAAATAACTTGGCTAAAAGTACCATAAAACCTTAACAAGTTTAGGCAGCTGTTGTTTCAACAGTAGCCCTTGCACACGGAGTCTATGGGCCTGTTGCAGTTCCTCTTGTTTTATAAACATCGAGTATTACAATCCTGGCCAGCCAAGCACTGAGTAGAACTCAGAGCAGACATAGGATAAGCAGAGAAAGAGAGTGCAGGATGAAGATAGGGTTATAAATGAGGGCTGGGTAAATGCTGCGGGGAGATAAACAGTAGCCTAGTCAGTGCCGTTATCCAAGGTCAACAAGAGGGGTATGCAATAAGTCGCCCGTGGCCCTCCACATCGTACGTCACTTCAAATGGCTGCAGTCCAATTAAGTGCTGTATCATATACAGCTACAACATTGCAATAACATACGTAAGTCTCCGGTTTTATATTTTAGTACAGGTGGATGGTTATAGGCTACAGTACAAGATTGATGATGTTTAATAATGTTTTAATAGCATTATTCGTCTGCCTATCAGCTCTACCACGTTTAGATTTAGGCTATTCATTACTCGTTTATAGAGGAAAATACTGCACGGATGAGATAACCCAATTACTTTTTTTTCCCCATAGGGGATCAATGTGAAGATCAGCTGTCTAGCTGGGTGAAAGACACCTTTTGATGTGGTTCTTGCTGCTGTGATTCACATGGCAGGATAA
The DNA here is from genome assembly GCA_027564635.1 of Typhlichthys eigenmanni. NCBI lineage: Eukaryota > Metazoa > Chordata > Actinopteri > Percopsiformes > Amblyopsidae > Typhlichthys > Typhlichthys eigenmanni. The sequence goes on from JAODUK010021216.1 coordinate 7,478, forward strand.
TTATCGAGTCTATACCAAAGTGTGCCTGACTCAAATGCTTCCTCAAATATGTTGAGATGCACATTAATCACCAGACGTATTGTGTCCCACATGGGCAAATATCGCTGAGATTGTGGTCTGGAAACGCTGTTTGCTTTAGCGTCTGCACAGCCACCCTGCTGGCGGACCAATCAGTGTCAAGGGTGGCAAGTGTGGTGACGCTGAAGTCAAGCGTGTGTTTCAAAATGGTGGCAGAGCTAGATGAATTGACAGCTGTAGCAACGCCTATTGGCTAAAGGCTGTCCAATACTTTCAACATTAACCAGAGTTACGTGCCCAGTGAGAGGCAACAACTGTTACCACTTCCCACTGGGGCGTACCCAGACCCTATACATGTAGTGAATTTCAGAACTAACGTAGGCTAGCAATAGGTAGCCTTCTCCAACTATAAAGAGCTGTAACGTTAGCATAGTGGTGGAATGCTTGTTTGGACTGTTACTAAGAGTGATAAGAGAGCACATCTGTTATCCTGACAACTACCCCATTCTCATGCATACTTGGAAGAAGGAATTCCCCTCTGCAAGACCACGCCTGCTGAATCTGATGCTTTGAACGCCAGATAAAATCACACAGCTAAATTAAACATTTCCTCTTGACCTACTGTTCCCTAGCCAAGACAGCCCCAAAATAAACTACACACACATTAACAGAAGAATATTAGTACTTGTTAACTTACATAAAGAAGCTGGACCATGTAAATCAGCTTTATAAAAACACACGGGTAGCATGTCAACATTACGTCATCCATCATATACTGTGCGTCTCTTCCACTAGCGTCTATAAAACAGCTTCAGCCTTTCATTTAAGGTGCATAAGCTGTGCTTCAAACCCACTTTTCACACCATAAAAACCTCTGATTTAACTCAACATGACACGAGTGGTAAGACCCCATTATAGGCCACTGTGGTTACGTCTGAACTAATGAGCAATATTACCGCCATCTGGTAAACTGGAACCATAGAATCTAACCTTTATTGTGGCTGATCACTGCATATGTGCACAGGAGCCAGATATTAGCATATAGGGTACCTCTCTACTACGCATAGGCTTTGTAAATGGTTCTCATTACAATGAGAATGGAGCAGGACATAATATCACTAACTTAGCTCGGAGCATTTATCCTAGGTGGAGTTTAGGAGACGTTTAATAGACATATAGTACATCACCCAGAAGAATAAAATATATTTACTTACGTAAGTGTGTTATTCATACTTAAGTAAAGATATTTTATACTTCTGAATAACATGCTGGAAAACACACACTACTTGTGTACTCGATTATTACACAGTTGTTCACAGGCAAAGCACACAAGTAATATACAATGCAATGCAGGGACATGAACTGGATCTGCCCACAATACCAGGTATGCATCAGCAAGCGAGTCGTGTACTTGACTGACAAGAGATGAACTGATGATGATGGAAGGAAATCAGTGCCTGTGCTTCTGGCTCCTTCTGCTCTTGCAAATTCTTTCCAAAAAACAACGTAGTAATGGGTAAGGGCAGACTGTGAATAATGCATTTAATATTGAGAAGCTTCAGGCTTTGCTTTGCTAATATGCCCTTTTTTGGTCACAAGTACCAACTTCATATTATAAAGTTACCTGAACAATATAGATTTTCATGTCAAACTGAGACCTGTAGGGGGGTGCTTTTGGCTTAGTATCAAAGGCACATCAGAGGAGCCGAGGGCCATGATTTGCCAATCCTAAACAAAGTCTGAGCGTATCCCTCCCAACAATTGACAGATGAATTTCACCTGTCCTCATAATTCAAAGACAGGCCTTAATTTGAAGGCGCGTTTGCACATACAAAGACATCTGTTTGCCAGAGGTTTATACAACAATACAAGAAAGCAGAAGGGCTAACCTGCCTATTCATTGAAAGCAGATGTGAGGGATCCATTTCCTACTACTCTAATAAGAGGTAATTACAGGTATAGGGGGCGTCTGTGTGAAAATGCACTGAGCTACGGTAGCAAGCTAGCCTAGCCAGGTAAGTTAGTAAGGAAACTAGCAGCAGTCTGCTCTGAGTGTGAATCAAAGTGCTGCTAGACAAGCTGGTGCAAGATAGTTCATGACCTTTTAAATGGAAAAAGATAGGAAGGAGGATTATTTCAGCCTCAGGTTACACCAAATGCCTTTTAAAAAACACAAGGTAATGTAGGCAATAGAGTATGGTTGACTCACACATCAATCCCTGGAAAGACAATCCCTGGAAAATGTTATGCTAATGTTTTGTAATTTTGTAATATCTAAAATGGCTTTAACATTAGGCCTATAGATACATTCATTTTAATAAAAGAAGCCTGTAAGAGGATTATCTGGGTAACTGTTCCAGATGGTTTGGGTGGGGAGAAAATTACATACACACACTTTAGTCTAAAACCACAGAAATTCCCTTTGCTTACTAACAGTGCTACAACATCCAGCTTCAGCAAGCATGCCAGGTACTGGGAAGAATATTCTAGAAAACGTAGACACCCCATCACAAAGTTACAAAAAGGGTTGCTTTGGTGATGCCAACAGGTTGAACAAGGCATAAGAATATTGTTTTTATCAGTGGTATACATTTTTCCCCCATGATCTCCCAAGTATTAAATGTATTAAAACTCTAGTTCCAACATGTTCAATGCCAAGTAATAAAAACATATAAAAGGTGTATGTGCAGCTCTGCCACCACCAACCAATATAATCAGATGAGAGAGGCTCTGAATAATTTATTTATTTCTAAGAAATGAAATGTTATGGTACTCTACATGAATGGATTACAGAAGGCATCAAAGGGGTCATAAAACACCTTGCTGAGTAGAATAATGTGCAGGAAAAGAAAAAATAAGATTAGGGGATTTACAAACCCAAACATACATCAGGGAGATGATAGGACTGATACAAATACGTCAGGTTATTGCTGTCAGCATATGAAAAAACAGGACATGCACTGAATTGCACACAGGAAAGCCTGACTACATGTCGCTCCAGGGGAAGTGGACTCCTCTGGTCCAGCACACTATTCCAAGTTTAATTTTCCAACAGGATAATGATTCAGCAAGAGTCAAAGGTTTTAGACCACAAACCAAAACAATGGGCTGTTGGCACCCTCCTGCCACACACTCATTTGTCTGCACCTCTAAAGATATCTCATTATGAAGCAAATCTCTTGGCCAGACTTCCTCTAGCAACATGTGCACAGCTCGGCTGAAAATACTTTAACGATGCTACAAGTGTGATAAGGACAATAGAATCAGGATTTCGCCATTAATTCTTCAACTGGGCGTGCGTGTGTCGTGTGCATTTGTACATGACAGACATTGACAACACCTGTGTGTGTGTGTGTGTGCCCCCCAGCATAGAGGATACATTGTTATGTCTCTCAGGGCAGCTATTGACATGCTAACAGAACACAGAGGTACTACTCTCATCGGGTTTATCTCTTAGCTCTCCTGAGGGACTTGGCGGTGAGAGAGGCACAGAGTATAATCTGTAGTGCGCTAACACCAGAATAAGGGAGACCCAGAAGCAAACTGAGCATATACAGATACCTGGTTTACCAACCTTGCAGCACTTGTTATGGTAGTCTGTATACATTATGCCAAAGTCGAAGATTACAATGAAATGCATATTTGTCTGTGCTAAACCACTGGAAAAGACTGGCATACTCTAGGCTAATGCATGGTGTTTATTTGTTTGAAAGTTAATCCAATGCATTTGATTATAACCATAAATCAAAGCTATTAAATCTACAGAGGTGATTAACTTTTTTTGTACTTATACGTGTGTTGTAATTACACGCTAAAGACCACAGAATTACATTTTTATTCCATCCCACGTACTCTGTGAACATTAAGGGTTTAATAGCCGTTTAAGATAATTTTCAGAAACTTGTATTCTCTACTAGTAGAAACTTGTCTCATATCAACAGAAAGTGGAGGGAGGGCCTTAATTGTCTTTGTTCAGGGACGCAAGTATATAGGTCATAAAGCGGGGGCATACTAAATAACTGAACTCACTCTAAACAATGGACCTAAAACCACACATTAACCACCTCTCATTTGCATACTTTAGTGTAATGCATTCAAAAGCACACAATTTGCACAAAGAAAAATCTGCTTCTAACCACCACACAAGTGTAACAAAGAGATCTCAAATCCTTCAACAATGCAGGCAATCTCTGGCCTTAAAGTATGTGCCTATTGTGTTCCAGACATTGTGAGTGAGATTCATTATTAAACACCTGGATGGAAGGGCCCAACCTGGAGTTTAGAAACCACCAGATTATGCAGACAAGAATATATCCGGACAGTAACACACACAAAGCCTTTGGTACAGAGGGTTGCAACTTCCATCAGAGCAGCTGAGTTTGAGGGCGGGACCATAAAAAGACAATATATGGGCCAGAGAATGTGACTTCAAATAAGTCCCACTGGAAAAGACAATAGGTTATTCAAAAGGCTGCAGGCAACATAATGCCTAAAGGGAAAATGCAATAATTTAACTTAGCATTTCAATGAAGAACTGTGAAGGCTGCATCAGACAGGGAAATCAATAAAGGGATTATGCCAGACCTTTGTTCTTTGTTCCTTTTTATTAAACCACAACACTTCACTTGTGAGTCAAAATTACAAAGATGAAGTAAAACACTGGATCAATGTGGTGCTTTTCACTAAAATACTTTAGGTTATATTATAGGGAAACATGTTCACTCTCAGAATTATGTGCCAATTGCTGTCAATCTGCTCTGTTAAACTATATGATAGAATTTAAGAACATATGTAGCTTTGTTGGTATGTTTGACGGTACAAAAACCTACAACACAACATTGGCCCGTTCTATACATTCTTGGTTGCCAGACTTACCAGAAGTCTTCCTGTGACCTCACTGTGAACTCTTTGTCTTTCTTCATGACACCTTTAGCTCCATAAAGCAAGAATGAGGATCCATGTACGCCACTCAGACTCAGCCAAAGGGCCGGTATAAAACTGCTAACTTTTACCTTACTTTGTTCTCCTGACACTCTCTCTTTATAGTGACTTACAATGTTATCTAGTTTTATAAAGACCCACTATATAAGTACTTTCTTTGTGGAAACGTCAGGAGCTGTCATCCACAAAGATCTGCAGTTATTGCTAAACTTTCGTTCAGAGATTCTATCAGAATATATTCAAATTTCTTTTTAAAGCATTTACAAGCATAATTTATGACACAATTAGGCTCAGACTGAATAGTACATGTTCTCCAAATGTCTGCCCCAAGCCCCAGCATGTATGATTGTCTGAGCTCATGAATCGACAACAAATTTGGAGAAGTGGGCTTTGCCAAAGGAATATGTGCATGTGTAAAAATGTGTAAAATGGGTGAGTGGGTCGGGTCCGTCTGTGTATGTGGGGTCATGTCTGCACATGCACAGGGTTGCTGCAGCAGCTGAGATGCAGCTGTGTTTAGAGTCTGCCCTCCTGCCCAAAACGGATGGGATGTAATTGAAAGAAAAGATTAACAATCCCACTAGCGCTAAATACACAATAATAGGGGTGATAAAGATGGACCTGTTTTGTCTGGATTGTATGTTTCACATGACATAACCCTTACAATCACATGTGAAATGTGTCAGACAGGAATTAATAATGCAGTAGCCTATAGGATCTGCTTATTACAAGCTAAACGTGCATATCAATTTGGAAATCATGCTTTACGAAGGATTATTATTGACACTCTCTCACCAAATGCCCCCTTACACGCTATGGTACACATTTGTATTCACTCCAACATGGCCTCTCACAGCTTTCTGCACTACAGCAATCATGTTTGCATTGCTACATTGGCAAATGTGAGAAAACGCTACACAACCAGGAGGTTTCAATTAAGACATTGGGCGTGCAAATTATGTGATGTATGAGCACTAGGGGGTTCATCTTGCCCATGCATAAATCATGAGAAAGCCCACTCAACAATGAAAAGAGTCCGGTTCAGAGTCTTCCATGTGACCTGTGCACAGGCAACAGTCACACCTAGCCTCAGAGTCAACAAACGTCTGCCTGTCGGCCTGCAGTCCACATGTGTGCCAATGGGCAAGACACTTCAGTGTGCCAATGTCTCCTGGGCCAAGATGGCTGTACCTCAACAATGTTATGTTGACTTAGCCAAGTCTTCCAACAATTAGCTCAACGAGTCTGGTGGGGGGGGCAGACATTTTCACTCTTCAAACACTAGAATAGAGTTGGTGTTTACACTGCTGTGCTCCAAAACCCCTTAGGGCCATTATTGACTCTGAATGTGAATACCTGGTATACACCAAGTTCTCTAGTCTTGAATGGCAAAGCCAACACCATTGATAGGGGAAAAAACGTTACACACAGCATAACAAAGAACAAGTATTTTTGTCAGTTGCACAATGGCTGTTTCCTGGATGGACAGCATCATAAACTATCCCCCTCCTCAGTCTCTATAGGGCAGTTGTCTGAGCTCAAACTGTCATGTTCACAGTTGTCATACAGGACGAATATGATGTGTGTACTCATGCTCTGCATATGATCATGACCCCAAACTACAGGGCTGGCTTTCCCAGCTCAAAATAAAGCAGAATGTGCTTTAGCCATTTCATAACCTGGTCTAAATCAGAGGTAGGTAAATAATCCTTCACATCGGATTCAGAAATAGCATAATTTTGCCTTGTTTTTAGTTTTTTTTTTTCTCAAGCATTTGACTTTTAGTTGAGATGTTCAACAAGCATCATTTCTTTTAGTCCTATCAATAAACACACAACTCACACTGGAGGTTCACCGCAGGGTGTGGATACAATTACGATTGAGAGCTACCCACGGAGTGTTATTGACTTAGAAGGTTTGAGTTGATGCCCATGACCCTTGCATTCCAGGGGAGCAAATAGGGTCTATATAGCAATGTCAGTGCACATGCTTAATTGAATCAAACAGACAGTCAGAGCAGCCCTGGCATGCCACAGCTCACACTCACAACACAAAGAACAGATGCTCTTGGTTCCAGTTAATTTAATTAAGTTGCTGTCGCTGTGTGGCTTCTAAGAAAGTGGCAAACTTAGAAGGACGTCCTGCTACCTCAGACAATGTCAGTCCGACAGCGCTGGGTCTTGGTTTTTTAAAACTCCATAATTGCCATACAGACTCTGTAGATGATAAGGGTGAAGGTAATGCACATCATGACTCATGATTTGTTTTAGCTATCTGCAGTACGCTATTACTTGAATGCGCCTTAGAACAAGTCAGCCACTGTACTTTATACTTTAGTCAGTGCCTCCCAGTCGTTGCTGTTTAGTTTTTGGACAGAGTAGCACTTCACTATAACCACATGGATTTCATTGTAGTTTTATGAGTAAGATCTAAACGCCAAAACGTAATAGAAATTAGTAAGTGCTTCATAAATTAGTAAGTACTTAATCAAAACGAGCAGGAGTTTAGCACATGCTATGGGCATGGAAGATTGGCAATTACATTAAATTACACAAGTGAAAATATGTCACATTAAAATTTCCATAGGCTAATCTAACTTTTAAGGTCAGCCTACATGGGGTCAAATATCTGAGCATGGAAATAAAAGTTAGAGCCATGGGAATGACATTTTCAATACGTCTATGTTTAGCTTGTTTCTATGGATAGAATTAGACCAGCGAGTTTGTGAAATTACTTTCAATAGTATATTTGTGGTGTGTACAGGCTCAACAGCATGCGTAAGTGTGTACTGGAATCTGGTACACTGTTGCAAGTCTGCAGCACCAAAGCCCACATTACGCGCTGCCTGTAAATAGTACGCGAATCTGTGCTTGTGTGTTGCCTATAATATGACTTAAAGATACGGATCTGCAACTTTTTACAGTCATCGCATGAAAAGTGCATAAACATGAAACTATCAGTAAACTTCACTGTTTCAGAAAAACACAAACTATAGTTTTAAGAAATAGTTGACTTACAATAACCAGTTGGTACGCGAGCAAAAAAGACAAAATAAAATGTCCAAAGTTCAATCGGGATCGGATCCGTGTGCCCATTTTCCAACCAACCCAGTACAGGCTGCAAATGCCGGTGAAAGGAAAATCAAGGTCCTTCACTCCTGGCCACTAGAGAAGCGTGTGGTCTCGGCACCTATTCAGATTTCTTTCTATGAAAGGAGTGAGATAACCTCTGCTCTGGGGGTCCCCACACCCGGGGCGACTTCATCAACAGGTACTGATCCTCAAGCGTTGTTTGTAGTTTGAAGGACGAATAACTTGCGAAACGTACGGTTCTCTAGTGCTGTTCTTTAAAAGCTCCACTTTGGCGCTCTGAAAGTTTCTTCTCGTACAGAGCAGACGCAAGTTACTGGGTAGTCCGATGGTGCACTGCCCCCAGTAAAAAGCGGAACGGAATTCGGAGTGATGAAAGCTAATCCCGAAGTGGCAAGGTTCCACTACATGACACGATGTCATAGACTCTATGAAAGTAAAATATCTATGGCCTATCTGTTTCACAGAGTTAATAGCCTAAATAAATTAATACAAAATAATTAAATAACTATATAACTAAAGTTAAATGAACAAGACACTTTATATTAGCCTATAGGTGTAATATAGCCGATGTGTCTTTTATCTTTATGTGCTAACTATCCAGGCCATCCTACTATGGCCCGTGGCCTATAAGCTTACAACTATGCATGCTCCCAGGATACAAAATCTTATTTATATTTGCATTCTTGTAACTACCCATTCAGGGGATTCCTTAGACAAATGTCGCAATTAAACGAGTTTGAGAAAATGTGTCTATGTGGCCATTAAACGATTTGTAAATGTAAATGTTCATTTTGAACGTTAACATGAAAGAACAGGCTACCTATCTCGCTACCTGAGCTACAGTGCCCTCTATTGGTAATGCAAGTTGCATTCCTGTTATGCGGTAACATTTATGTCCCGGTGAATTACTTCCTCATATGTTCTGTAAAATGTGTCAAATATTTGTAACAAATGACTCAAATTCTAGATTTAAGTATTTTCTATAACATAAAAAGTGAATAATGCACATATACGTTTATTATTATTTTTTTAATTACCTTTTTATTTTGGTATGCATTCTATTTTATCATGTCCCCAGTGCAAAGTAACCAACTTCCACATGAACTAAAATCCATCAAATTATATAATACTCAAAATATTTTATTATTGTTTTATAGACCATGTTAAACTATCTATAAACATTCATGTATACCAGGGCAAACTATATTTATTTCTTAACATTTTCATATTTATTGTTTGTCCCTGAAGTCATCTTCCACCCTGTTAGTTTGTAGTTTTCGCCTTCTAAAAACAAGAAGACTACAATTACATTGAGGCCATATTCATGAATTTACATTGTAATTTTGGTTATAAAACTTCTGTTGATGTGTAGAAGGTTAGCTAGCTAAATCTTGATCATTCACTCAGAACTCAGAACTCTGGCTAACTTAGCTCAAAAAGCTCCACCCTGTTAGGATTTTGACCATAACAGTGTGGAATATGAACCTAATTTTTTTTTAAGTGCCTGAGCTTTATCATTGCATTTTCCTGAGAGTTAAACATGTCACTTTTATGATATAATACCAAAAACCTGAAAAATCTAAACTTTTTTTTTCAAACTTTATGAGTCCAAAATGTTACCGCATAACAGGAATGACCCGGCAATGTTTACTACTCACACATCTCTGAGAAAAGGTGGATTTTTAAAGTCATTATATAATTAATACATTTAAATGTATTTGTTTCACAAAATGAATTCATGTAACTAACTAAAGCAAGTGGTCGTGTAATATTATGTTTGTTTACAGTGTGCATTGTATAGACTATAATAAGTTTAAAGAAACAGTCCCTTAGACCCTCTTAGTCTTTCGATCAGCTGCTCCCAATTATGGCAGCCTAAACCTAGATGGAAGTGAAGCAGAGCTGGTCCAATTTGTTCACCAAAATAGGGTAAAAGGAGAGATAAACAGACTGTATAAAATGGGGGGAAAACAGAATGTAAAACAAATTTTAGCAATGAGGATTCAGCCTAATTTGCAGTTCCTGTTCTTTTGACATCTTGATATTTTTGCAAGAAAGGGCCAGGGAAACATCATGCATGTAGGCTAGTTGTCATGTCATATTTCCTTAACGGATATACAATGGAGTGATTCTTCATGTAGCCGAAGGTATCCCATGAAACAAAATTGTGTGATTTACAAATTCCTCACTGACGTTCAGCGAGCAAAGTGAATACTGGAAAGATTGTGTCAAATCTTGGTATTAAAAGTACAGTACATCTTATACCCATAATTATGGTTCTAAAATCAGATGGTTCCCTCGCAGAAATCTATTTACAGAATACTTGGGTATCATTGACTCAATGACAACAACATAGGACAAATCATATGTGATTCACACATTGGACCAGTTAAACCACACTGAACTAACTCAACCTAACTCTATAGTTTGTGTAGTGTGTAACACTGGCATTGGTGTGTAACAGCATTTATAGGAATATAATAAATTACCTACTGTAAATAATGTCAAGATAATGTCATTCGAGGTCTTGTGAAAAACATTGCAGGTGGCAATGCCTTTGCACAGTAATTTGGAAATATGTGTAATTTTATGTGTTTTTTTTAGTTCATTTAAGGCTATTGCAATCCATTCAAAGCTGTGTGACTTGGAACACAATAGGTTGGGACCACCTCAAAGGTAAAACCGTAACATGTAATGGTTATTTCCTCACTGGTAGGCTTGGGAGAAGCACACAAATCATATGCCAAACATGCTTGACACCCAGTCGGGATGTCGTGCTTACAGTCTTTATTAGATTCAGACATGAGGTTCAGACATCATGATTTATCCCAACGTTAGCCAGTGCTCTGCATTATATTAGCAGTGTAGCACAATATGCAATGCCAATTGGAACTTGACTATATGCAGCTGTAGGAGACAGCTGATTTATTATTTATTAAACTACAGATCAGCCAAATATTAAATGCTTCCACGCTTAATTGGGGTCAACATCCTTGGAGATTCATACACTTAAAGTACAGTGATACTGGAGGACAGATGTTGGTCATCTTTCCTTTTATTCTCCACTCTAGCCTAAATCATATCTGGCTAACAGATTTTCCCCTCCCTGGTGCCACATACATTTTTGACTTTTTTTTTAATACATGTTCTTAACCACAACCTACATTGAAATATTTAGATACAAATGACATTTTACATAGATTAAATTTATATAAAGATATTCAACAAGACATGATTGAAGATGTGTCTATCCAGTAGAAAGGGGATTTATACTAGCTTTATAATATCTTTAAAATAATTAGCAAAAGTTGCTATATAGAAAATATTCTCAAACATACAGATTAAACAGAAATCTGTGTTGTGGTCTGGAAATAGAGAAGTTTGCGTAGAGAGTTAAAGTAACCAGGCATCTGTTTGTAGAGGCCCTTGGCAGAGTGTTGGGATACTTCGTTGTTTACCTGAAACGAAGCAAGTGTGTGATTCCACTAATGCAAATGTGAGTTTTCAAAGCTCTTTAAAAAAAAAATTACAACAATAATAATAATAATAATAAAACTATCTAAATAGTTTATATATACAAACATACTGTATATTCCCATAAATAGAATAATTTATTTTTCAGGACCCCACTTTAAAAAAAACATTGTGCAAGTCTTCCCACGTGCTATGCTATTAGAGAGAGGATATACTCACTATCATCAACATTGTGGCCAGATCATGAATTTGAGCATTTTCCTCAAGGACACGATTCAATGTCTCCACATACCAAGAACCCATATTTGGATCTCTCCATGACACATAGCCTGCAGATAGTATATTTGAAATAGCATTAATAAGGAGAAGGCCTATACTGTATAGATCAAATAAACAAACGCATGCATAAGCATACCTGGGAAGGTGGAGTAAGACACCAGGATGTCACTGGAGTTAGGTAAAGTGGCCCTGGCATCCGTTTCATCAGACATGCTCAGAGAGTCACTACTAGATGATGTGGGGAAAGCATCAGTCTCCTCATCTTCTCCACCAATGGATGGACTTTCCTCATCTGGGGTCACCTCAAAGCCTTTGTCTTTTTCATCTAAAAGGCATGAACAGTGTCTGAAGCTACACGTTCCATGAAGAACTCTTTTTGTAACTACTAACGTATCTGCCCCCATCATTATATTGTTTCGTTGTATGCAATATAAATGTGTGTTACCTCCTCCGCAGGCTTGGATAAAGAAAAGTTTAGGTTTGCCCTGCAAAGAGGGACAACTGTTGCCAATGAGGCAGCTGGTAATGAGCTGGACTGGAACAACAGGTCCATCCACACCATGTACAGCACCAGGAAATCTGTTGTGGTTCACCTGGAAGTATGAATATAATGGTATAAGGATTTGAGCATGGACACTGGGCCTTCGTGGCTGAAGCCAGGCTACAATATGACAACATCGCAGAAGTGCACATGATGCAAGTGGGAATTTAAACATTTGGATACCTGTGGCAGTAACTTACATGCATGTGTAAACTATTATTAATAATATCCCACATGTGAGTTTATATTAATATTTTAGGAATAGTTGATTCAATGAACTTGCTATGCAGTACAATATGTCTTAGATAGGCAGAGTCCATTTCAAATTACCCATCACACCCTGTTTTCCATTCTTTTGAACTACTCGTGTCAGGTATCCGCTTCAGAGCACCTTTAGCCAAAAAGAGAGCCTACAAAAACTAATTTATTCCCACTGCAATATGGATCACTGTGTGATAGATAATAAAGTTCTTTGAATTGAATTGAATTGAATTTTCATTACCTCAGTCCCATGTGACAGAAGGATAACCACACAGCAATCATACAGAGAATGGTCCACCTTGGATAAAGCCAAGATCTCTTTTTTTATTTGCTGAAATGTGAAGGTATACATGTTTATAACCTTGTTAAAATTGTACTGGACTGTATGTTAATAAAATAATTTGGGAGAGGGGACTTTATTCTTACTTTAGATTTCAGGTTTTTCTTAACTTGGACAATAAAGTTGAACGACTTGAATCTTCTCTCCAACCTGTCACAGTCGATGTTTGATCCTGTACGATTGCCAAGATCACTCTTGGGTTCAAAATCCACGTTGTTTATGATAAGGCAGTGTCCACATGGGCTCGCATCCATTTTATAGTTCTGAAGTCACCAAACAGAAAACAAATTTGAGTAACATTTTACAAAAGTGATACATTATAACACAAAGTAGAAACAATAACATATAACTGTCAATATGTATGGTGTATGTCTTTACCTGAATACTATTGCTTCTTGACCTTGCCGGTTGCTTAATGTACTCATTATCAGGTGCTGCAATAAAAACACGTTAAATAAATAATGTGCAAATTAAATAATGTTAAGTAATTACATTAATTAATGTCTGACATATCTTACATGGACTGGGGGGTGGTATCTGGTATATGTATCGGATAAACAGGAGCAACACACTGCAAAAACTATATCTAACTTAGTGCGATAATCTTGTTTTCACATTTAAAATCTAGTTGGACTTGCATATAATATAAATGGTTTTTCTAGTGACTTCATTTACGTAAATGTGCACTTAATTTAAGAAATCTTATCAAGTGAATTTCAGGTACTGCACTGGCAGCCAGTTTTGCTTAGTAAGCTCAACACTAATATATTTGCACTTCAATTTGAGAGGGCATTTTTTGCAGTGCATATTTTGGACATCATGCTTGTCACCCTCAAACACTGTTAAATAAATAAACGCAAGAGGAAGGAATACAAATAGGTAGTAATATGTTTGTACATGTATTATCCATGGTGTATGTCAAATTAGTCCATACAATTTAAGACAGTATGGCTCTGCTATACAGTAACACAATAGAAACTCGATCCACAGACTCACACAGTGGAAGAGGCTGCACCACCGGGCAGACAATGGGAAGAGGTGGCAAAGGCTGAATTGTTGCCTGTCCGTTCTGTAGGAGCTCTGCCAACCTTTGCTGACCTGATTCACTTAGGCATTCAAGGAAGATCGGGAACGCCCGACTCCCACGTTTCTCCAAGTTCTTTACTAATCGTCTGGCTTGGTCTCGCGTGGTTCCAGCACTCTACAAGGGACACAAAAACATATATTGAATTACTCATATAATGACGGACCAGATACAATGTAACCAGTGTTTAAATTGGGGTTTTCTATGTGGGGGAGCCCTATTTTTCATGAATTGGGCGTCGTAGACTACTAGCATGTAGGCCTATTTATTTTTGTATTAGGCTACACTAAGGAATTAGTAATTTGTCTATTTAAGAACTTCAGCTTCAAATCAAACAAGTAATACACCAATTCAGGTTAGGCTATTTGTAATTGCTCAGGCCTATGTGCCATAGCTGTCTTGTGTGAGATTGCTTACTTTTTCTTCTACCAAGTTAGACCTATAAGAAGAAATGTGTCCCTGGTTTGATAGCCAATGTCCAGTCAGTGATTAAGCAATATTCAAATATTAAATTATTGATTTTTCATTGTCTGATACTTAAGAAACATGTAATGCCCAAACCCTTCCAATGGATGCAGGTACTGAATGGGTTAAACTAAGTATTGTTAAATGCGCCACAGACGCAAATGATAATCACAAATTATTATCTCTGGGGATGAATGAACAGTTCGCTATTATGAAAAATCTAAAATCCACGCTTGGGTAGATTTTCAGCAGCTTGTTGAAAATCATTGAAAAATAACATATTGTTGCTAGCAGGCTGGGAGTTTATAATGCAGTGGCCTTTATTTCACACATGGATTAAATGTAAATCAAAGGACTGGCGTTTTGAGTAAAGAATTTGTTGAAATGATCTCGCACTCCCGCCACACCGGTGATCGCATGAATCGGTGAACGCGAGTTCATGCGTTGATCAAACGAGGTCGGTTATCTTCGCCAGTACGATATATTTTCAGAACCAAAGTAGCCTATTGTGGTTTTAATTTAAATTTTAAGGCAATTATTTTATTAGCCACCTTGAAAAAAATACAGAGGTACAGGTCGACCGTGGTAACGTGGGTACGGCCATGACTGTAGGTATGTGATCTAGGTGCTACAGTAAGCAGCAGCAAAGCAAAAATGATCGCTTTGTTAATAACAAAGCAATGCACAGGTCAACTATATCTTCCCTGTTTTGTAGGCTACGTCTTATGTAGCCTGGCGTTCCGTCGGGTGCACAATTTACCTTTATGTCATCAATCATGTCTTGAGTAAATACTCCTTTTTCAACAAGTCCATCATAGAGATCGGATGGGTTGAAGCCTGTCACGAGTTTATATCGGTTGCGTTGTAGAATCTTCTTGTGTCTGTCCTCCATTGAATCAGATAGGGAAATGAATCCACACCTTTGTCAGAAAGAGAAAGACACGTTAACAATGTTGTAAATCGCACAGCTAAAACAATCGCAAACGTTCAACAGCAATTACTTACTTTAACTTAACTATTTTGGTTTTAAAATGTCTTATTTATATCAGTAATATGAACACTTTCGTTTACTAATGGTAATAGTTTTTCTCGGTTGCTTCTGTTACTTCCTTGTTTACATCATTGCGTGTTTTGATTGGCTGATTGTGAAATCGATAGTTTTAAACGCCATGAGATGATTGGTAAATGTGTCACTGTTCACTTACGAGGGCGGTAGCTACAAAACAGTGTACGCGCACTATACTTTTATTGTATCAAAAACTGAATCAAGCGCACCCATGTGCCGTGAGGCTTCACGGAATACTTCAACACCCAGAGTTCCTTTCGTCAATGGTTGGTCGCTGTAGCTGGGAGATGCTGAGCAACACACCCAGCCCGCTGTCTTTACAGATATACGGTGACAGACAACATCTCTAGGAACATCATATTGCATGATGTGGAAAATTGATGGTTGAATCTATCAGTTTAAGGTGACCGATTATATATTTGCTGTTGTTTGTGGCCTTATCATGCTAGCTAGATAGCAAGCTAATGGACAAAACATGCGATTTAAAAAAGAAAATATATCATCCTTCTGGTGAAACCATGGCAGTGATGTGTGGTTGTTGCTGGACAAGATAACAGCAAAGATTTGTTTGATATTGACATTAGGTGGAAAATGTATTCTTTCATATAATGTGATGGTGTACAGAATGGAACAAGAAAATGTACTCAGTCAATATTGACGATAACAATGACTAATTGTTAGTTACTCATTTATGCTTTGAAATGTATTAAAGTGCCTTATCATGTTTAATGTTCAGCTATAGGAGAAGATAAAGGATGTATCTGCTATTTCCTGCTGCTGTAGTCGTCTTGGTGCTCTTAACAGGACCATTGCATTCTACTCCTGAGGTAGACCCATATAAAATTTTAGGAGTAACTAGGAGTGCAAGCCAAGCTGAAATTAAGAAGGTCTACAAGCGCCTTGCCAAAGAATGGTAAGTACAATAATGTACATAAAATAGTCCTGTTGATCTTTCTTTTAGTGTGCAATATCTTCAAGGAAGGTTATTATTACACCTTTAAAAGTGAGTTAATTTAGGCTCTTTATTACTTTCCTGAGGCATCCAGATAAAAACAAAAATCCTGAAGCTGAAGACATGTTCATCAAGATCACAAAATCATACGAGGTTAGTTTTGTGTGTGTGTACTGTAATTAATAACAAACGAGTAGACTTAATCAATGTAATGTGCAACTATTTCCTGACAATGAACACGGTTTTAAATCTTGTTCATGTATTTAAACAACTTCTACCCAACCTGTAGATTTTATCCAACGAGGAGAAACGTGCCAATTATGACCGATACGGACAGACTGACGACACCCAGCCATACAGCCAGTACAGTCATCGCCATGACAACTATAACTTTGACGAGTCCTTCTTCAACTTTCCTTTCAATAACAAAAACAATAGGGACTTCACAGACAGCAAGTACACTCTGCACTTTAACCAGTATGTCAACGACGTGGTGCCCGACAGCTTTAAGAGGCCATACCTGATCAAGATCACCTCCGATTGGTGCTTCAGCTGCATCCACATTGAGCCGGTCTGGAAGGAGGTGGTGCAGGAGATGGAGACACTAGGTTTATAATCAACCAATTCACCAGCTTGGTGTCCGTTACTGTGTACTGAGTATGTGTTTAATGGTTGACTTGTGGATCCCATCTTTACAGGTGTGGGGATTGGTGTGGTGGATGTCGGCTATGAGAGACGGCTAGCCAACCACCTTGGTGCCCATCGTACCCCGTCAATACTTGGGGTCATTAATGGTAAAGTGACGTTTTTCCATTATGCTGTGGCAAAGGAACACCTGAGGCAGTTTGTGGAAGATCTTCTTCCCCAGAGACTTGTTGAGAAGGTAAATATGCTGTTGACTGTTTTTCTTTTCTGACCAAGTGGAATTTAGTTAATAATACCAATAATAACATGAAAACTATTTTCTATTCATATATCTAACTATATATCTATCTAGTACATACAATTTTATGGTGTAGACATGCAAATAATTGTGTTTCAGGTGTAGTGCATCCTAATAGATTTACATCTTATTTCAATACTACAGTTGCATTTTCATTAATGTATATGTATACAATGTCTACCAAATGACATTCAGGTCACAGACAGAAATGACCAGCAGTTCCTGAATAGCTGGCATGAGCTCAATAAGCCACACGTGCTGTTGTTTGACCAAGTGCCCATTGTTCCACTTCTGTATAAGGTAAGTACAGTATTTCCCACGCAGGGGCGTGGTAGGGAGGGGGGAAGGCGGGGGGGGATACATGCCCCCCAGTTTTGTAAAGAACAAAATCATCCCCCCCATTTTTGAGATTTAAAAAATGTTTTATCAAATATTTTTGTATATGTCCAATGTAGCATAACTCCAGTTACATTGGTTTATTTGCCTACTTTGATAACCATCATAAGGCTACCAGCATTGGCAAGTCCATAATAGTCCACTATTCAATGCCCCACCCTCCTTGGTTGTTGCTA
>JAODUK010021227.1:0-17886 GCA_027564635.1 Typhlichthys eigenmanni
TCTCTCTCTCTCTCTCTCTCTCTCTCTCTCTCTCTCTCTCTCTCTCTCTCTCTCTCTCTCTCTCTCCCCCTCTCTCTGTCCCTCTCCTTCTCCGTCTGTTCATCTGGCTTCATGAGGTGAGTCTTTCAGCGGTGGAACGTTGAGACGTGGTTTTCAACATGGTGTCTTGGGTAGAGACATATACTATTACACATGATAAATCACATCTCACACACAGGCTTACACACATACACATACATACAGTACATACAGTATTTCTCGTAATGGGAAAATGCGCTGTAAGATGACATTCTGAAAACATCAGAGAGATTCCAGATCGCCAGGGTGCCAATTACAATATAACAAAACACACAGGACGAGAGCAGGCTACTCTAATGAATTAAATGGCCCCTAGTCCGCTGGTATAACACAAAGAGTCCCTTATCTTATCTTGAGTCTTGTGTTTGTAAAACTCTCTTAAACATCCCACCCTTTGTTCCAGGGGCCGAATCGTTGACATATCTTTGCCAGTACCATCTCCAGAGCAATCGCCATAGCGACCGCCTACAACCTGCTTTCAATTTGAAGTGGATTGGCATGGGGGATTATGGTGGCGGTAATGAGTCCCTGCGTTAGCGCACGTCAGCCTCCAGCAGAACCAGCTGAGTAAACCCGGGGATTGCTCCGCATTAGCAAGGCCGAGCCCTGGCGTCTGCCTCAGGTTTCAGGCACACACGTTGCGTTGCCGCCCTAGCGAGCCATGCTAGGTGCTCTCAAAGATGGCTTTAGATGTGGGCTTGTGGTAGAGACTTGTGTGTACGTGTGTGTGTGTGTGTGTTTTATCCTAATGGGCTCGTGTGTTCTTGAGAAAATCTAGGAACTTGAATATACCCAGTTGCTTTTACTGGCTTGTGCACTAGGCTACACTCTCTCTGTCTCTCTGGTCACACACTAGTTTTTATCTTAGCCATAGAACTGTGACTTTAATTCAAAGCTGCATATGACTGGAGCTAGCCATGTTTCAGCTCTGCCATGCTGGCGTTGGAACATATTCATTACCAACAGCAAGGTCAGAATGTGCACGTTATCTTATTTGCACAGGTCTTGCAGCATGTTCATTGATCAGTGCTGTCTGAATGGGTCAACAAAACGGACGTGGTTGGCACAAATACATAGAAAAAAGTGACATATAGGCCCACTATAACACAACACAGTTTAATTTAAAATGACAAAGTGGCATTTTCATTCAGACAAGGCTGTCATTGTTACTAAAGTTGTTTTTCAGCGGTTTACTGATTTCTTGTGTTTATTTGGATAAAAGGGTTGGCAGTCAAACATTGTGCACACTTCCAAGGGATTAATATACAGTAGTAAACTCAAAATATGTTTGCTTTGCTTGATTAATAATATGACTACTCTGTTGTAATATGCTTAATCTTCAAACTGGTAACAGCAAAGGTTGGTTAATGAAAGAATATAAAAATATATTCTCTTTATATACGTTTTCTTTATATATATATATTAAAGTATAGGCCAGCAGGCAGAAACAAAAACATCTGTTTCAAAGTCGACTCAATGTGAGAGGGAAGGGTTCACTATTGTTGGCAGTGTTTTTCATTAGCAATTTAGCCTTGGCCCAAACTTCAATGATCATTCTCCATTGTTATTTTTGAACGTTTACTTTTGGAACATTTAAAACCAGGAAAACAGTCCGTTTTTTATTTACACCAAAAAAATAAAAAAGAAGAACTTATTGAACTTTTCTTAGGTAATTCTTTTGAGGCACTTTTTAAATGTAGCCTGTATGTTTATCCATTAAAATGTTTATGTTTAAAATCAGTGCAGTCATGTCATAACAGTAGTTTTTGCTGTATTTTTTACCTGAAAGGAAAATATGCTGTGTTTTGCCTCTTTAAAGGAATTTATACATTATTCTGTATAAGTGTGCCATGACTATCAAGGCTGTATACTAGTTTAATATTTATTAAACAGAACTGATCTATATCACATAAGATGCACTATTGATACTACAGGATAATCAAGTTGACACAAGAAGGAATGTTGTTTTTTAAAAGGTATCATAATGTTTCAACTGCTTGAGTATATGTGACTTAAATATGTACTGTGACAATTAACTATTAAATCAAGATTAACTTTTTCATTTCTGTGTTTCTTTAAACATTGCATTAATGTAGCAAGCAAGCATTACTTTATTATTTCAGTGACTAGGACCCAGTTTTCATATCAGAGGACTCCTGTGTTTGGTCAAGTGCACTGCCATAAAATGTATTTATACTGTTATTGTTTTATGTGAAGTAATAATAATAATGTTTAGGACTCGTAGCAACAATGCAGCATTCCACAAATGGTCGCTGCCCTTCAAGCTCTTGTTAAAGGAGGGTTAAACACAATCTGTCAGGCTTTATGACTCTTGCATTGACCCCGGCAATGGCAGGGTGACCATAGCGATGCCTGGACAGGAGTCTGTTTGGACTGAAAACATTGCATTGTGGGAAGGGGCAAGCGCTACTCTAAGGCATTTGTTTAACTTCCTGTGGAGAACAGAAACAATATAAACCAAAAGGCGGCGAGCTACCATAAGCTGACAACCCTGCACGGGAACAAATGAATATACATAGATTGGCTTCATTATTAGCCTACCTTACATTCATTCTGCATTATACTATATGTATTTTATTCTGCACTATCACTTGCATGTATAGTATGCTGCTTGTTTGCACCATCTGGGTCAGAGGCTAAACCATGTTTTCATGCGGCAATGTTTTGACAACAACGTTGAATCTGGACGGAAGGAAGGGCATGACTAATATACTGTGCATGTATTCATTAACTGGGAAGGGCCAGTCCCCTCTGGCTCTCACTGGCCCTGCACACACACGCACACACACACGCACACACACACACACACACACACACACACACACGCACCTGCACATGCACACACACACACACACACACATACACAGGCATGTTTTTTATGGCTGATGGAGGGACATTAAATAGAGCAGGGCGTGTGTATGTGTGTGTGTGGTGCCTGTGTGTGCGTGTGTGTGTGTGTGCGTGTGTGTGTGTGTGTGTTTGTGTGCACCCTATAGACGACATAGGACCAGATGATGTAATAGCTAGGTCATATAAGGAGCTAATAACTATAGACTTGATTAGATACTACAGTAATATCAGCAAAGTAGATCACATTAATAGTTCATATATAGATATCATGGTTGATAATAATATTAGTCAGTTCATAACAAGCAGCTAATAATGTAGGCATGGGGTGCCATACTGATGAATGTTACAGTATGTTGCATATAAGAGGGTTCCATGCAGGAATGCAACTTCAGGCTATTGCACCACACTGTAGTTCTCATATAAAGCATTCTGTTGATGGTTATATTTGCCATGACAGATACAGGTCTGTTCTGCCTGTCTCCATAGTAACACCATACATGCTGTATATACACACACGCACACACACATACATAATACCTTCCTGTACTGCAAGCAGGCAGTGTGTGTGTGTGTGTGTGTGTGTGCGTGCGTGTGTGCGTGTGTGCGCGTGCGCGCGTGCGCGCGTGCGTGCGTGTGCGTGCGCGTGTGTGTGTGTGTTTTGTTTACTCTCACTTTGCTTCCAAGAAATTATCTAACGCATTCCGCGTCGTGCCAAAGGGCCCGGGCCATTTTGCAGCCACGTCAAGTGAGCCCAGAGCCCAGAACAGAACTGGCTCTGTGTCTTTGGCCCTGCACACTGAGAGGGACTTGACGGACTTCTGGAGCGCTCTAGAAGAGCTCTAGAAGAGCTCTGGAAGAGTCTCTGAACTGAGCAGGCAGAGCTAGCAGACCATGCTGTTCAAACTGGTGAGACCCTCCTGGTTTTACCTCCATTAAAACGTTTATTTATTATTATTATTATTATTATTTTTTCTTCTCATATTGATAGTGTAAATGTGTGACCATATGCATGAACACAGTTTATTTACAAGACCATAAAGCACGTTGCGTTCATTTTGTGATGGACAATGCATACCTGAGCACATCAGGCTGCTGTATAGACAATGCTTGCTAACTTTGAGTTCAAATCAAAACAAACTCCCTCCCTCAGAAGCTCCACCCCCCGCACACATTGAAAGGCATCGCGAAGCCAAGCGTCATTGTTGTTGTGAGCGGAGTTCGCCACTTTGTTTATGTTTTTATTCAAAGGAGTCCGGGCTGTGTACAAGTATCGCATTATTTTTTCAGCACGCACAGAGAAAGCTAGCGAAATGCGAGGAGATATTTGGTGAATTTGGCAAAAAGTGTTTAAGCTTGCAGCTAGCTTGCGATAGCTAACTACACATTTAAGTGCGCTAACCTGAGCTTTCCTTTAACATCTGGATGTCACCAGAGACACTACAGTATGCCACACACCTCGTACCAGCTCGTCCGTAACTCCTGAGTGCTCTTCAGTGTAGGTGGGCTTTGTCCTCGCATCCAGAGGACCACTCACCATTCAAGGGCTTATCACTGACCCAGTGGTGTGCTCACCCTCTTAAGGCAGCTGGAGATAGCTTGCCTGGCCTTGGAAGACATGCTTCATCCGGAGCTATTGTGTGCTAATGCGGGTCAAACGCTGACCAGCTGCAACCTTCTGGATGCCCCACAATGCTTTGGTGAAGCTCTGGCCTGGCTGTTCATACACACACACACACACACACACACACACACACACACTGTGGTTGTTTACCCTCATTATGCTCGCTTTGGGTTCCTGTTTGCACAGCTTTTACAGAGGTCAAAGGTCAATAGAAGAAACACAGCCCAGGATTAATTGGGGGGGGGGTAGAAACGTGTGCGTGCGTGTGTTTGTGCGTGCGTATGTGTGTCATATTCCTCTAGGCTCTTCATTCAGCAGTTCATGCCAGTGATTGTAGGCACCAATGATTGGCTCAGGGGGTGTGCTAAAAAGTGGGGTGTTGCCTTAAATGGACCTTCCTTGGTTCATGTCAGGAACTACCCTTGTGGCTGAGACTAGCAACATTTGATTGATTTGACATATTGGTATTATTATATTATATTTGGCATAATAATACTTTTTCTCTCTCTCACACACAATCTCTCACCACCTGCTGTTGCATTGTGGTTATTTGCTTTTCCCTGTCAATCATTGTTTCACACCTTATTCTGAGGGGGGGCGCAAGATGTTTAGCTTCAGTAACCATAGCTGTTGAGAGGAACCCGTGGCTCCTCTTTTAGAACAGCTTCCTCCGAGGAGTGGGATCAGGTTTGCAGAGTCACCAGCGTGGATCAGGGGTTGCAAACGCTCATACTGGACTATAAATCCTATTGTTCTACACACGCTAGCTTGCAAAATATGTATATGGAATAACTTTTTCTGTTATTAGGAAAACAAGTGTCCAAATCTATCAATTGTCAATAGTGGGATGAGCAAAGATTAGAGTGGCATAAATAAAATGTAGTTTGCCAATATATATATGGTTTTACTACAGCACTTTAGTCAAAATGATTCTCCCACATACAGTATATTAGCTGACCTACAGGTCGTACATGACTGTGTCTATAGCTAAACAGGTCCTACACCAGTCACTTTAAGAAAAGAACATTCTGTTAGCGTAACGACAACAGCATGTCATCATAGCTTAGTTCCTAAAGCATCAAATCTGTTGTAATGGGAAAGGATGCCCAGACACATCATATAATGACTTGTTTGTGCACTTTGTTGGTCTGCTGTTTCCGTGAAATATAGCAACGCTTAAAGGTTCAACCACCTGAGCTGTAAACGGCAGCTGTGTGTTATGGGCTTTACGTGGGTGCAGGGGGTGTCACCCTGTATACTTTAATAGTCGAGAGTCTTCCACCTCTCTCGCTGCTATTAATAGAGAGCTCCTCTCCGTGTGAATGACAGGGGGTCATGGTGTAGCGCATGAAGTTGTGACCTGCTAATCGGGTCAGAACCACACTGTTACAGCTATCACATGAAGTTGTGACCTGCTAATCGGGTCAGAACCACACTGTTACAGCTATCACATGAAGTTGTGACCCTGCTAATCGGGTCAGAACCACACTGTTACAGCTATCACATGAAGTTGTGACCTGCTAATCGGGTCAGAACCACACTGTTACAGCTATCACATGAAGTTGTGACCCTGCTAATCGGGTCAGAACCACACTGTTACAGCTATCACATGAAGTTGTGACCCTGCTAATTGGCTTGGCGGTCCTGGGGGAAGCATACCTACAATAAAACAATGAAACAAACAATACATATACGTATAGCCCATTGTTCCTACTAGGCAATAGTTTCTCAACACTGCACTGTATAATTGGGAATTTCTCCTATAAACATATTTTAAGAAGTTGCATGACCTGACTTACAGTACTTTATATAAAAGTCAATACGGTATTCTGTGTATTTGTGTAAGGCTAAGCATTGCATATTTAGTTCGATGGTTGTTGTCATCCATTCTTAATACATTTGCTTACATGACAACATAACACTGCTCTCTAGTGGAAAGTTATAATTGTTACATAAAACATATGGAGATCCCATTCTTTCTGGTCGTCAAACATCGTTATATGTGTAGCCTATAGGTCTAGGCCAAACTATGTCTAATATTTATATAGTCGTATACATGTAATATATAGGCTATAACCTAAATGCAGATGGGTTGTCCCCCGTTTCATATTCCCGCGAGCCGAGGGATTATATTTCTTGAAAATTGGCCTACAATTAATTTCTTTGACAATCTATGCCAGAACAGCCCACACTACTTATTCTCAGTAAAATGGGAATCGAATCGCTTCCCAACAGTAGTGATATAAGGAGCAGTGGCAGTCTACCTTGTTTTACTGTATTTGCTTTTTTATTTTTTCATATAAAATAATGTAAAATCACAAGAATTTATTTAACAAGATCAGGCCCCAGCGAGGATCGAACTCGCGACCCCTGGTTTACAAGACCAGTGCTCTAACCACTGAGCTATGGAGCCTGAACGCACTGGAATTTTTCGTGTTAAAGAAATACTTCGTACATAATTATATTTAATCGTTGTACAATATTATAGGTTCATTGTATCGCCCCGTACAGAGGCACACTTTATTATTATTATTAACAACATGAATAAACAATGTACAGCCTACTCATTGTCACGCATTCGCTGGCCATGTAAATTAATAACCAGTTTAGATGAATAACAATAGCGGTCTAAAGGCCAACAACTTAATCTGCCAACATTGTGAACAATGTGTCAAAATAAAAAATAAAAATAAATCGTCAATGTAGCGTGCAGATGAAAAAGACTAGGCTAGATCAAGAGCAAACAAATATGCCTTGAGCACTAGTGTATTATGGGCCAAACATAGGATACGAAATGTCACTGGCCAATATTATCATGATTTTAAAAGTGGAACCAATGCTAGAGAAAGCTTGTTGACATTTGAACTCCATTGCCAAGGGTAGAACAGTGCTGTGTGGTGCGGTCTGCACCACTTTGTGTTCCCATAGATTGCATTTTGTGTGAATATGCCTGTAGCATTAGGCCTAGCTGAATATATTGAGTCAAATTAAAGTGAGTCATCATTGGTTTAAAGAGAAGAAACTGTGTGAATATAGTCTGTAGCATTAGCTAAATATTCAGTCACACTAAAGTGAAACATCATCGGTTTATAGAGAAGAAACTGTGTGAAAATAGTCTGTAGAATTAGCTAAATATTCAGTCACATTAAAGTGAAACATCATCGGTTTATAGAGAAGAAAAAGTGAATTGTGTGAATTATAGCGTAGGCTACAGGTCTGTAGCATTAGCTAAATATTGAGCCACATTAAAGTGAGGCATCGTCAGTTGAAAGAGAGAGCAGTGTTTTATTTCCTTTAGACTTCCACAACATGGCCGCCCGCGTCACCACATATCACGCCCGCGTCCTCGTAGTGGCCGCAGTTGTGCGTGCCGACGCCGGCGTGCGCGCAGTCCAGCAGCGTCGCCTCCTCGCCGCCGCACCGGACGTCGTCCAGGAGGACGCGCCGGCCCGCGCCCTCGCCGAACTCTGCGTTCATCGCCGCCTTCAGTGCGCGGCGGAAGCCCAGCTGCCGACACACCACGCGGGCGTTGTCTAGCGTCCACAGGTCGTCGCACACGGTGCCCCACTCGCCGCCGGCGTACACCTCCACGCGACCGCGATCGCCGCGCCCCTGGTCGTCGCCCACGAGTCGCACGGCTCCATCACGGGGCTCGCCGTCGTGGAGGTCCTTCCCGTGCTTGCCCTTCCTGTGCTGGCCCCCCCTCCGCTTCGGGTGCTTTGGTGGCTTGCTGGTGGTGGTGGGTGGGGCGGTCGGGGGGGCGGCCGGCTTGGCCAGGAGGTCAATGAGCTCCTGCAGCCAGTCCGGTGACGTGGTGGTCGGGGAGGGCTGGCTGTCGCTGTGCCCGTCAGGTGCTTCTACGTCAGCTAGGAAGGCTGATTACGAGAGGGGAGGATGGAGGGGAGGGGGAGATGTTTGACAGCGGAAACAAATAAGGTACAGGTCAAGAATTGTCTTAATGTATGGTTCACCTTACAGACATAGAGCAGATTACCTGGAAGCAAAAGAGACATCTGATTGTTACGTGAAAATAAAAGTGTCACATCGAAATCTAAGCTAGACTAGCTAGCTTGGAAATACGTACGGAATCTACTCAAAGTAGAGTGAAACATCATCGGCCTAAAGAGAATAAGTGATTTATATTGAAATCTAAGCGAGACTAGCTACCTTCACCTATAAAGTCCAAATGTGCTTTTGTAAATGGTGCACTCACTCTCCTGTGGCTGGAACTTGATGAGCTTGCTTCTAACTCTGACAGGCAGGGGGTTATAGTGACACTGGCCTGGTGGAGCTCGTCTGGAACACAGACACATGTGACCCTTCAGACGGCGACACACATACACACACATGGAAGGAGGTACTGTAATTCACACCAGTACATCTGAGATGTAGAATGTCCCTTCATCGACGTTGCATTCTATTGGAGCAGTGAGCACTGAAATTAACTGTTGAAACTTTATAACACATTAACATTTCATTGAGGGGTCCCTCACTTTATACACAGTAATATCTCATTGAGGGGTCCCTCACGTTATACACACTAATATCTCACACCCACCTTGAGGGGTCCCTCACCTTCTACACAGTAACATCTCATTGAGGGGTCCCCAACGTTATACCCAGTAATATCTCATTGAGGGGTCCCCCACGTTATACACAGTAACATCTCATTGAGGGGTCCCTCACCTTCTACACAGTAACTTCTCATTGAGGGGTCCCCAACGTTATAAACAGTAATATCTCATTGAGGGGTCCCCAGCGTTATACACAGTAATATCTCATTGAGGGGTCCCCCACGTTATACACAGTAACATCTCATTGAGGGGTCCCCCACGTTATACACACTAATATCTCACACCCACCTTGAGGGGTCCACCACTTTATAAACAACTCCTGAGGGAGACGTAGCACTCGGGATTCTCGTTGACATGAAATACAGTTCCCCTGATGGAAAGTCAAATATAAATAGTATAAAAACACAGTATAAATATACACCAGTAGATTCAAGGAGACATAACACTGACCATGTCATCATTACAGACCGTAGTGCTTGGTAATTGGGTAAAATACAATAAAATTCCATTATTTGGGGACTAATAGAATCAAAAGCCCCTTATTTCACAATAAAACTATAATAAAAAATAGAAAGAATTTGCAGATATATTTAGCCTGTTTTATTGACTCAATTTATTCTGTGTTTGTTAGCAGTGGCACAGTGATACTGCACCACATCTTCACCTGCTTCGTCCTCAGCAAAGGAGATGACGTACTGGTGGTAATTGTTGATGACCCCGGGGAAGGCGCAGGTCATGCCCGCGCCCATGCAGACCTCCGTGTATCTCCAGTGGCCTGTGTGGCTGTCCTCATGTAGACTCATCAGGCGGCTGCATGGGAACAAACCCAACACACCCGAACTCTTCATCAAATCACGCTGAGTAAAAACATTCTGTACACACACACATTGCAATTAGGCGATATTAGCAGACACTTCTATCCAGAGTTACTTATTAGTGAGCACAATTATCATTATTAAGGAGCAGGTTAGTTAAGGCTTCTTGGATTGGGTATAGGCAGGGCATTTTAGGGATAACACCCATGACCTCTTGGGTGTTAGTCGGTCACCCTAAACCCTTCACTAATATCCTGCCACATTACACAGAAAACCTGTTTTGTTATTTGCAGGACCTGTAAGTTTGAAAGTAATGCTCGCTATCACTGAAACAAAATAAACCATAGTTTGATTATCGGTTGGACAATTTAACCAAATATCTAAATCGTAATATTTTGTTGACTTAGGCTAGCTTTTATCAACATGTTTCTCATCAAACTATACCAATGTATTGACTGTTTAAAATATATGTGTACTTGTGTACAAAATCAACCTTTCTTATGTACAACATTATTACAAACGATAATTATTGACTTCATTTTTGCACTTATGTGCAATAACACATAAGCCTCACCCGCTCATGAAGTCTCCAAATATGTACATGCCATTCAGATTGGGGTTCTCACAGCCTCGATAGACATAGCCACCAGTGACTGACTTTCCCATCTTGTGGGAATATGCATAAATTGGCAAGACATCATCTAAAAAAAGATGAGAAGAGTTATAGATTGTTTTATAGTGTGTACCAATGAGAACAGAATCCAAAACAGTGTGTGAACTTCTGCTTAAATAACTAGCTTTAATCAAGCTTTTAAAGCAGCGATACGGCTTGACCAAAAGCTTTTGAACAAGAACTAACCAAAGCGTAGGGATATAAACTTAAGGGTGTTATTAACTTGAAACTATATCACGATATTTGATAGTATTTTTATGCAGTAACAACATAAATGGTAAATGGTAAGTGGGCTGCATTTATATAGCACTTTTATCCAAAGCGCTTTACTGTATTTTTGCCTCACATTCACATAAATGACAGTATGAAAATAAAACATGATCTTTTTGCCCAAAAGACACAGGAAATTACCTCCAATCCAGCTTTCCTGCTCTCCATTCAAACATAATGTCAAAGGGTTGGCTGTGCCCCTGTTTTTACTGTGTATGAGAGATGTCCACATTGTGGCGTGTATGTAAACACAATAAACACTATCATCAACATCGCAATATATCTTATCACGGGGAGGCATTGTAGCGGTGTTGGACGACACGATAGCGCCGTGAGCGTGCGTGTGAGTGTGTTTGTGTATGTGTGTTTAGGTGTGTGTGTGTGTGTGTAGATGCATGTGTGTGTGCGTGTGAGTGTGCGTGTGCGTGCGTGTGTGTGCTTGTTTGTGTGTTAGTGTGTGTGTTTGTTTGTGTAGGTGTGTGCGTGTGAGTGCGTGTGCGCCTGTGTGTGCACCTAGCGTGTTGTTGCGGCACAGCTTCTTGTCGTAGCAGGAGAAGCCCTCCTTGGCCCGCCAGCCGTAGTTGCGGCCCCTCTCGATGACGTCCACCTCCTCGAACTTGTTCTGGCCCACGTCACCGCAGAAGATGCGGCCCTTGCCGCGCTGCGTCACGGGGTCCCCGCGGTCCACCGAGCACCGCCACATGTTGCGCACGCCGTATGCGTACACCTCCGGACGGGCGCCGCGCTCGTGCACGAAGGGGTTGTCAGGGGGAGTCCGGTACAGCGGCCCCCGGTCGTTGTCGTCCACGTCGATACGCAGCACTTTGCCCAGCAGGGCCGACCTGCAGCACAGGAAGGGTGTTAAACGCAGCTCTAAGCAAGGCCAAGTCAGGTCAAGGCCAAGTCAGGTCAAGGCCAAGGCCAAGTCAGGTCAATAGCAAAGCCAAGTCAGGTCAAAGCCAAGTCAGCTCAAAGCAAGGCCAAGTCAGGTCAAAGCAAGGCCAAGTCAGGTCAAGCCAAGGCCAAGTCAGGTCATAGCAAAGCCAAGTCAGGTCAAGGCAAGGCCAAGTCAGGTCAAGCCAAGGCCAAGTCAGGTCATAGCAAAGCCAAGTCAGCTCAAAGCAAGGCCAAGTCAGGTCAAAGCCAAGTCAGGTTAAAGCAAGGCCAAGTCATGTCAAAGTAAGGCCAAGTCAGCTCAAAGCAAGGCCAAGTCAGGTCAAAGCCAAGTCAGGTCAAGGCAAGGCCAAGTCAGGTCATTTATACATTTATACAGCACTTTGCCAGCCTTCCGGCCACTCAAAGCGCTGTACAGAATATACTCACATTCACACACACATTCACATACAGATGTGGTGGCATCAGCCGTGCAAGGCGACACCTGACCACCGGAGGCAGTGTAGAGTTAGGTGTCTTGCTCAAGGACACCTCCACACATAATGAATAGTTAGCGGGGTTCAAACCAGCCAAACCGAATGAGTTTAATGAGTTTTTCCCGAAAGGCGGCCATCTTACTTGTTCAGGGCGTTTCCGTATGTCCCAAAGGGGTCTCCGGCCATCCCACCGTCCCCTGTGAATATGTACAGGTACCCGTCGTCACCAAAGAGCAGCTGGCCTCCATTGTGGTTGGACGCAGGCTCATCGATCTCCAGGATAACCCTGCGAAGAGAGGGAACGCCTTATCCTATATGAACAGGGAACATGGCTGTGTTCGTGCTTATAATATTAATACCCGAGGGTATTCATAAAAGGCACGGTTGTTTATTTGCACAATAACATCGATAATTACATTATTAACAACACAATAAATTATATTGCACTTATTTCACATTCACACACACATTCACACACCGATGGTGTTTGCTGCCATGCAAGGTGCAACCAACCATGAGCAGTTGGGGGGTAGGGGGTTAGGAATCTTGCTCAAGGATGCTTACAGGTAGGTCAACACCGGGATTTGAACACACTAGGGTTGAGGGAGAGCCCAACACCCAGATCACTAGACCATCCTGTCCCGGTGGTCTGGTGATCCACCATGCCCATGCTATACTATATTAATATATCTACACTCACAATGTATATAATATACTGTAGTGTATAGTACTATAGTATAGCAACAGTAACATAAACAAACAACATATATATACAGTAATACTAATGTATTATAGGTACAGTAACTATACAGTAACAGAAATACTGTATATACACACTGTATACATACACAGAAATAGTGTATTATGCACAGTGAGCCAGTATGGTTACCCCGGTGCCGTGGCAACCGACTGCGTACCTCTCAGAGGCGTGGTCTACCACGTTCATGTCGGCGGCCGACACGCGGAACTCGCTGATGCGTATGCGCTCGTCCGCGCCCACCTCCACGGAGTAGTAGACGTAGAGGCGGCCATTGTGCCGGTGGCGGGGGTGGAGGGCCAGGCCCAGGAAGCCTCTCTCGTCGCCCTCCCAGGGGGACGTCAGCACGGCGCGGCTGATGTTCAGGAAGGGCCTCTCCAGCCGGGAGCCGTCGGCCAGGTAGGCCCACACCACGCCCACCTGCTCCGCCACGAAGAAGCGGTGCGTGCCGTCGCCGGCGTGGACCATGGCCAGCGGGTTGCGCAGGCCGTTCGCCACCTTCGCACGCACACGCACGCACGCATAAATACACACACACACACACGTTCATAGGGAAGCATTCATATCACACACTTACACTCTTATTTTGTTATTTTTGTTGTTATGTATTTATGTTGTTTTTATATACTGTATGTTTATTTTATGTAGCCAAGTTATTCATTTTCTGCATTTTTTTATTTAGTGTTTTATTTTAAAAAACACCGGGCTTTCTGCCCATTCCTGCATTTTATATTAATTGTTGGTTTTAGTTATATAATTTTCTGCATTTTTTCAATTAAATTGTGCAAAAACAAATTAAACCAAATAAAATTAAATAAATTAAAATACATAACATCAAACTAGCTCTAATCAAATTAATCATATTACTCAAACCTAACCAACTCAAATGTTATTATTCAAATCATCAAATCAAATAAATCATGTAAATGCAACCAAACCAAAGCACCTCCTGCAGGCACAGCTGAAGGCAGCCCTCGGCACTGTAGCGTGCCCGGCCCAGGCCCTGCGTCAGACGCTGGTTGCTCAGCAGGTTGGGGTAGCAGTAGTCCCGGTCGTCCAGGCCCAGGCTCTGGCAGGCAGCTGCAGGCCCGGCCGCATGCAGCCGGGCCAGGTGTGCGTCGTCCAACAGCAGGGCGAGGGTGGAGTTGCACCGCTGCCAGAACTGCACACACACACACAGTCAAGTCAAGCGTCCATACAGCATGTAAGATACTGTAATAACAACAAGATGGAGCGCTGTAATGCAATTCAATGGAAGCAGAAACACTTCCAGTCTCTTAAGGGGGGCGTGTCACCAACGACATTCTGCTGTGGAGGCTGACTAACAGCTAAACCTACTATGCATGGCTTGAAACAAAGTAACTGTTGTTATACCCAAAACAGTTTACTGCAGAAATACCGCTGTGGAGTCAAATTGCTCGTAGATACTTAATTAATTAATTAATGTAATATACTCAAAATACCCATTAACGCCCCCAGAGGGAAACAATAGTATGGCCTCCACATTGAATTGCATGGGACGCGTCATTCTGGTCTGTGTAAAGGGTGTTAACTCTCCCTCCTGTCCCTTACAAAAATGTCCAAAGTTTCCAACCTCTCTGTGTACACTCTATAGGCTATAACCATAAGGTGGAGTCAGCAATTGTAAGCTAATTATAAGCTAACACACTTTTTGTCAAATTCACTAGATATCTCCTCACATTTCACTAGCTTAGCGTTCTCTGTACGTGCTGAAAAAATAATTTGATACTTCATCCCAGCCATGGCTCCATACATAAAAACACAAGCAAAGTGGCAAACACTGCTCACAACAACAATGCTGCTTGGCTTCGCAATGCATTTTAATGTGTGGGGTGGAGCGTCTGAGGGATTTTGTTTTGATTTGAGCTCGAAACAAGTGTTCTCGAAAATGACTAACCTGTACCCTGCCTTTAATGGTGGAGTCAGAGTATTGATATTTAAACTCTCAGAACATCAAATCAAAACATCAAAGCAAAATAATAATAATAATGACATTCCCACACAGGTCCACATTCCACACGGACACATTAAGCCCCACCCCCCCCCCCCCTTCCCGCCACACACACACACACCTCCCCGCTTTCCCTTTTCCCCATCCTCACCTGGGCGCAGTAGTCGGGGCACAGGCCCGGCACGCTCCGCTGGGCGGTGCTGGGGTCCTCGGCATCGTACAGGTGAGCCGCGTACGGAGAGCACTCCTGGGGAGACAGGGGACCGGGGTGAGTATTGGGGGAGGTGGGGGAAGTGTGGTGGGATACAGAGACCCTAGTCTCAGCCTCTTCTGTCCATCAGCACTACGTCACCTAGGCAACTCTGTGCTGAAAGACATGCATAATTATGCATATACCTGTTTAAGCTCAACACCAACTTTCGGGAAGTAATACTGTTGATTTCCATTGGCTGTTTGCATTATCACTAACAAGTATGCATCCGTACATTCCAGTGTGAATCTAGTGCAGTGCTCTATTTACTAAAATGTTCTATTTATTTTAAGCAGTAACTGTAGCCCACTAATTTTACAGATTTTTACAGATACTAAAATACAAAAACAGCCAGAGTCCTGACGTTTTTTTCCCAACAAATTCTTCATTGTAAGTTATTAACGTCGGACTTGGTCATTGAGTTACAAAGTTGGTCGTCGTTGCATTTCAATCAAAATATATCTCCTGTCAAGTAGGCGAGTACTGACGCAGTTGTGTCCCAGACTTTATGTAAAGGCTGGCTCTGGGAGACTACATTTATCATCAGGAAGGTCATGGATTCAAGCCCCAGTGTGGGACTATATCCTACCTGAAAGACCTTATTGGCCGAGTTACCGCGAGTGATGAAAGTAATGAAAGCTAACATAGGATCTGATATATTTTTATTCTGATCGAAGGACAGATATTTTTCATGCCTATTCACCTGAATTACCTCCCTTGAGGGTGGCGGCAATTTTTACAGATTTTCCCTTTGGGTTATTCCTTAAGACTTTTTATATGTAATTTAGGAGTAAAAGTTCCTGAGGGATGGGTTAAATGCGGAGGATGAATTTCGCTACATGTATGTGGATCTAGATGTGTCTAGGTGTACATGTATGTACACCTAGACACTCAGCCAGGAGACAGCTTGGTTCAAACCAGGGATATTTTAAGCACCTGTCACCCCGTTCCACCCACTGTGATGTCACAGATGTGTGATGGAGGAGTTTGGTTAATTTTGGAGGGGGAGGGGTAGTCTGGCTGCTCCACTCCCTGCTGGAAGGTCATGGGCTCAAGCACCAGTGTGGCACTAAACATGTAAGCCTCTATACCCGCTCCTGGTAATAGACTATACTTGTTGTAGCAGCCTGTATCCTGTATTCACTGTGAGTCGCTAACATGGATGTTTGTGTGTGTGTGTGTGTGTGTTCGTTTGTACTACTTGTTAGACTTAGACAAGAAACAGAATAGTCATAGCTGATCTTAAGACATTAAGCAATGTATCAGTTGTCACCTCTCTATGCCTACACATGTATTTTCTACACATAATTAACACTGTCCATTGTGCGTCCATTGAAACAAACATGCGATCAGCCATTACGCACGACGGGGGCATTTTGACGTCACACGCAGGCCTGACCGTTAACCCCAATATACCCACTTGGCACAGGAGCTCCTGGACATAGGTGGCGCAGGTCGCATAGCCGTGGGAGTCATAGTTGTCCATTATACGGTAGAATTTGGCCATCAGCTCTTGGTCTTTAGCATAGTCGCAGCAGCCAAATTCCTTGTACATTACGCAGAACTGAAGCTCCTGCTGCGGTCGAAACGGGGGCTTGAAGTCCAAACATTGCGGGTGCAGCAACACAGGAGTAACCCATAAGGTCAACAAATATAACATGACGATACACCGCCAACAACCGAGGAAGTTGCTATAATACCGCCGCATTTTGGCGTGACTTTTGGACCGCCGGCTGCACCGCGCGGATGTCATGGACGTTATGTAAACGTTCCGTGCGTCCTCGGAGTCCCGTGGCAGAGGCTGCAAGTGCACTTTGCCCTCACATCAGCCATCAACAATTCTCCCGCAGTCTAGCTGTCAGCTCGTACGGTCTCTCTCTCACTCTCTCTCCCACTCTCTCTCACTCTAGATCGCCGGTGACGTCATTCCTCGATGTGCGACGGATTTCAAAGCGAGCTAAAATAAAATTAAAATAAAAAGCGAGCACATATGGTGTCCTCAAGTTACCCCTCTATTTCATAAAAGTATACAGCATCCCAAAGCCATAGCTGACGATGGGTTATGGTTGCGAGATTGGACTATTGACCAAATTAGGAGAACCATTATGGTTTTCTATTTTAGTATGCTAATTCATTTCTACGACACCAGATGGGGAGCGTGTGCAGCATACTAATCGGTGTTTATTGATGCATTATGTTTGTTAGTTTGGGTATAATAGAAACACACTATGAAAATATTTTCATCTCAAATGTATCTTTCCATTGTCTCAGAAGATGCATTTCTATATTCAGTATTGAGGAAATGGGGAAGTTGACTTTCTTTCCAAATGAGTGCATTTCGTCTAAATGCGCTCGATATCCATATATTGGGTTACAGAACCATTCCAGCCCATATCTGGATGTATAACGATATCTTTCTAATACATATTTTAATATTTCGCTCAATTTCAATTTAATACAATATTAATCCAGTATGAAAGCCTGTGAAAGGTGAAAAGATCGTGTAGTTGAGTGAGAATTCCATGCGTGATTTTAAATATTCTATAGCATATAGGCCATATGCCAAAGAGTAAGTTATAAGTGCCTAATATTACTTTATCCCAATATATTACTCTCTCGCTCTCTCCTCTCGCGG
>JAODUK010021246.1:0-25499 GCA_027564635.1 Typhlichthys eigenmanni
TATATATATTTTTTTTTTTTAGTAATTAGTAGTAAATAAATGCACAGATTTACATTTAAAATATAAATTATAGTGTACTTTTAGTATTTAGGCTATCTTCCGGGAACTATTTTGAGGCTCCGTTGCTGTTAAAAGATGGTCCATTGGAGTGAACGGAGATGGCACAACTGTTATTTCCATGGCTCTGGGTCTGCCTTGCCCCTTTGTGGTACGAGGCAGCCCATTGGCCGACGCACTTACTGCGTCAGCATGCAGGCTGCCATCTTACAGGCCACTGCCGAGATGAGCGCCGCACCCCGCCCACTTCCCTCCTCTGACTGGATGAAGGTGATGTCGCAGTGAGGCGTTAGCTCCCGCACAGCTTTGTGGAACTTGTCTTGGAAACTGTAAGAGGGAGATGGAGTCAGGTACAACAAAGATGGCGATGACTTTAGCCATCGCAGCTTGAGCTTTAAAAATGAGTATATTAGTGACAGAGGGGGGTTTATCCGTTTATTTTTACAGGGTATATAACCTGACATGCCATATGGATTGATAGTCACATGTCCATCTGGGGAGCTGTCCATCGAAAATGTTTGTAAAGGGCAGACACTTTCACAAAATAAATTGGAAGAACCATCAGGGATCTCATTTATAAAGGTTGCATACGGCACTTTGCATGCAAAGGTTGTGATCTATAAAAAACAAACTTGACGGGAGACGCACACTTACGCACCAAAAAATGGATAGAATGGGAAACTGCGACTCCAATAGCAAAGTCAAACTGAAGCTCGCAATGTAGGCAATTCTCTGACACACATTATCCATCTTCCTGCCCCCCCGCCCTTCACCCCCCCGTCCCTCACCATGGGTGCAGCTTGTAGACGGAGCCGTCTATGCCCACGGTGATCTTGAGCGACTCCAGGCCGCGGTGCTGCCGGACGATGTTGATGACGGCGGCGAGGCCCGCAGCGCACACGTGGGCAGAGCGGGTGGACACGCTCTCGCACACCAGCCGCACCACGTCACAGTCCAGCTCTGACGGCAGCACGCCCAGGGTGGACAGGATGTTGTAGATCTGCTTCCTGTCCCCAGAGTCACTGACAGATGAAGAGGGAAAAGCTCAATTCAGATTTGACCTATGATGACAGTTTCCTCAATAATTATCAACATGTTACGCAATGAAAGTACTGTAGAAAATAATAAACTATGCCTAATATAGGAGTTTAAAATTGAGATAATTTGGGTGAATGGAGTTAATGTAGAGTTAGTAGCCTATAACTGTTTGGAGGCCTTAAGAATTTGTTCCGTGCTTTCTGATAATGGAGAGCACTTTATTTTTTAAATAGATACTGTAAATGTTGTCCATAAAAAACAGTAAGGTTTTTTTCCCTTTATATATTTTGTCTTATTTTACGTATATATACCGTATATACACGTTTTAATTTTTTTAATGTTTTATATATTTACATTTATTTTACATATACATGTATGAATGTATGAGTACTGTTTATGTCCATGGAACTTCTATCTTTGTAGTTTCTGAAATGTGTCATGACAGAATATGATTATTACCTATTACTTACCTTTACTGCAAACCGCATCTGGTACAAACAAATACGTGCCCAAACACAGTAACCTGAACCTAAACTCTCTATTTCTGTATCAAAAAGCTTGAGAAGCATTGCCATGCAGCTTGTCACAGGCTCGTAGATGACCGCTGTATGTAGCTCACCTCTCCACCTGCGAGACGTGGCGCGTCTCAAAGCTGCCACGCGTCTTCAGCAGGTCTGAGGCCTCCCCGCCAAACAGCAGGTCTTCATTGACGAGCTTCAGCAGGACGAGTCTGACCATCTCCCCCATGTACTTCCCGCTGATCAACTTCTCATACCTATAGTACAGTAGGAGGAGGTCTAGTCACAGAAACACTTTTACGGCATATAGGTTCCCTTTTTCAACCAGACATTTTTTAAATCATTTACAGTTTAATAGCTTCAGTATTGGAAAACTTAACAGTGACTGATCTCACTGGGCTTATAATGCGGTTCTGTAAAGTGTAAACACTGTTTAGTCAAAGTCTAACACAATGCTAGCTTTAGCTATACTTGTTTTCATGATATATGTATTACTAATTAGGATTTATTATTATTATTTTATATGTTTTAATAAGACATGTTAAAAGATTGTTTGTCATTGTCATTGTCGTTGATAAACTTGATGACTTGATGACAATGTATTTAACTGCATTATAAAGAGGGGTTTCACAATGCTAAAGCTGTCAGATAGCCTACGGAACGCAGTACCGCTGCACAGCATGAATGACGGTAACCAACATGTGAATGCAATGTGTGTTGGAAAACCGTGAACCCGTCCTTTAGATAACAACACGGCGGGAGGCGGAAGAGTGATTAAAGGAGGAAGGACTCGTGCGTCATACGACACGTGAGCAAACAGTAGATGCCCCCGCTGCTCTGGGCCCTACAGCAAGAGGCTCAATGGTTGTCCACGTAAAGGGCCCGTCAGCATGGAAGGCAAACAGTCATTAGGCCCGCGGGCACTATGGCGAGCACCGGAGACAGGTCATTAACCTGACACTTCCCCATCGCCGACCGGCCGCTGACGTATGCGGACCGATGATCCAAACATCCACCGTCGGTGTCTTAGCAGCCACACCTTCATTTGTGTGAACCGACCCCTGTATACCCTTAACCTGACGCACTAGATGTTCTGTTACACACAAAACATCTGGGAAGCCGTCCATTGAAACTGTTTAGAAAACGGCCAACACTTAAAGGCAGGGTTAGTGGTTCTCTAGAACGCTTGCTAACTTCGAGCTCAAATACAAACAATATCTATCCGCTGCGCTGCCCCACACATTGAAAGGCATGGGTCAATAACCAGGATCAATACATATAGTATAGTACATTTAGCTTAACTTAACGCCAAGCAAAGCAAAGTCAATGGGGAGCTATGGAAGGGTTTCCCACAGACACCCCACCCCCCACCGGTGTGGGCGGGACTTAAATGCGCTCTACCTCCACACAGTCTTATGGTAAGGACTCACAGCTGGTGTCCGGGGTTGATGGAGGTCTCGTCGACGACCCTGTCGTACTCCAGCCTGAACTCCTCCAGCTCCCCGTTGTCGCCGAACGCTCCCCACTCCGTGTTCACGCACATGCGACCCTGCTCCCCCTCCACAAGCTCCACTCTGCGCATCTCCTCCATGTAGCACGCGTTGCACCCGGTGCCTGGGGGGGGGGGGGGCAGAGGGGCTGTCAAGCTGTGTGTGTGTCGTGTTTTATATTGGCGTGTGTGTAGTGTCTGTGCGTGTGTGTGTATGGGGGAGATGGGGCTGTGTGAGTGTGCTGTGTATGTAGTGTGTGTTTTGTCTGTGTGTTGTGTGTGGTGTGTATGGGGTGACCGGTGTACGGTGTGTGTGTGTGTGTGTGTCTATGGTGTGTGTATGGGGTGTATGGTGTCTGGTGTGTGTGTGTTGTCTGTGTGGTGTGTGTGGGGTGTACGTTGTGTGTGTGCGTGTGTGTGTGTACGCTGTGTGGTGAAGGGCTCATTACCAACAATCATTCCAACTTCGCAGCTGTGATCTTCATAGTAACAAGAAATCATGGTGGCTACTGTGTCATTCACCATCGCCACCACATCCATCTCAAAGTCCTAAAAAACAACAAACGGAGCAGCATATACTCAAATTGTCATACTGCATGCTATATGCATTGACGCTGGTTATTGTCCAATGTGTTGAGTGTAGTGTTAAAGCACATATTTGATGAGTGTATAGTATAGTACATATTTAGGATAGGTATTTAGACTGAATGTATAGTATGATATTAAACTTGTAATTGAAACCTACCCCTCTTCTTTTGATGGCATCTCTTAACAGACCCACAACGTTGTTACCCTCAGCTCCAGAAGCCTTGAAGCCTTTGGTCCAGTTCAGTAGGATACCCTGGAGAAGGTGTGAAAGCATAAACCCTACTAAGTCTCCCTAATAAACCTTGTATTATACCTCGTATTTGTGATCAGAAACAAGTCCAGGCTTTACACAAC
Organism: Typhlichthys eigenmanni; assembly: GCA_027564635.1. Lineage (NCBI taxonomy): Eukaryota > Metazoa > Chordata > Actinopteri > Percopsiformes > Amblyopsidae > Typhlichthys > Typhlichthys eigenmanni. The sequence goes on from JAODUK010021246.1 coordinate 4,045, forward strand.
AAGTACTGGCAGTTTTCAATAGTGTCACTGTGGAGTACTATTTCTCTGTGTGCACGATGTGATTACCGTATATGTGCGTGTGCCATTGCCCTACATTTGTCCACTGCATGACATTGTAGCTGTGAAACGGAAAAGAAGAAACCTTGTACCTTGTCAATATCCTCATGTCTTACTGGAAAGGAGAAGGTAAATCCAAGGGGAAGTTTCTTGTGTTTGATGTGATGCTTGTCCAGGAAGTCTGAGATACATTCAGCTACGTAGTCAAACAGCTGTAGAAGGGGGGGGGTTAGATAATGATGTTTGCAAACCCCTCAGTGTGTTCCAAAGCACAGGACATGTACACATTGTAAATACGAACCATTTCAGCAGTGCCCGTCATAGTGTCCTCTGGGATAGAGTACATCTGGTTCTTCGTCTCTACCTTCCACCCCCTTTCCTCATCTTCCCCCACCTTCACCAACATGACACGGAAGTTGGTTCCCCCGAGGTCCAGAGCCAGGAAATCTCCCACCTCTAAAACAACACAAACGGCCGAATGCGGCAGCCATTCACTATTCACGAACTACAGTGGGCAACATTAGAATCACTGTCTTTTTAAACCAAGTCTTTTTTAAAGCGCGTCTATACGACTTTCTGCTGCTAGATGTCACGCTTATCGCACGAGCATCTAAGACCAAAACAAATGCTCAAACATACACACGTACACTGACATACACGTGCGGACTGGCCGGGTACAAAACAAAGAACGCCCTGATTACAACATACATATATATATACATGCATATGTTATTTTCTCTTCAGGAAGTCATTACGCCAATATATCTTTAAATATAAAATAGCTACTGCTATATAAATGTTTACAATATAGTATAGAGAGCACATTTAACTTAACTTACACACAACCTTTATAATAAAATATGCTGATTAATGAACCATCCTTATGTTCATTACATTTAGATCATTTAGTACTTTGCTTTTATTAAGTGACCTACAGTATATAGGGCTAGTAAAAGCATTTATTATTATTATATATCTTGCTCAAAGATGCTTAAGGCCAGGCAAAAATCAAACATTTTGAGCAGGGAGTTGCACACCCATAATCCTTTAGATTGACTTTAACATATTGAGTCGATGGAGTTAAAAATTTCGGCACAAAAATTACATTTGTGGTATGAGTTTGTAGACCGACTACAGATAAGAGACATTTATAATTTTGGTTTCACTGCCACCTACTGGCTGTATTACATTGTGTCCTTGAAGTATAAAGGGTGTTAGAGGATATAGGCTCTGGAAAGACTAGGAGGGAGGCTTTGTACTCTTGGAAGGTTTGAGTAATATTTCGAGACACCAGCAGTCATATGGTTTTTCAATTGATTTATTCGTTTATTGAATTGCTTAACATTTTTTTTGTTGTTGTGGCATGTTCCAACTGACATTTAACCCAGGGCTAGTGGAAGTGCAGTGTGAATTGTAGAGCTGGTTAAGGATACAATGTGTGTGTTAAAAGGGGTTTTAAGCGGTTGTTCAACTTTTATGCAGAATAAGTATATGCAGTGAGAAAAACCTACAAGTTGTTTTTATCAAGTTCACTTTAAAAGGGACACCAGACCTGCTAAGTGGCTTGCAGCACCCCTCTCCTCTCTCATTATAGTGTATCTCAGTGTTTTTGTGGGTACCTGAGCCTTCAGGGGTGGAGCAGACGTAGGTGGGGAGCATTTTGACGCTGGCCTCCTCGTGTGTCTCCAGGCGCAGGCCTTTCTCCATCTCGCACCGCATCTGCTTCATTACCTCCGTCAGCTCTTCTTTACTCATCCTGAACTCAGAGAGAATCTGCTCCACCTGCAGGCGACACAAAGCACAGCAGGCCGTGACACTTAATACTCTGTGGGCTTATGCTGCGTTCAAACATATCTCAGAACTCGAAAGTTTCACAAACAAATAAATAAATAGTCGTTCTCAAAGCAGAGTTCCGATTTGACGTCATTGCAACATGGCTGCCCACGCCAATTAGTTTTAATAGGCTACTTTTTATTTGTAAAACACGTTGAAATGCAAGTTTGGCTACACATTAGTTTTAATAGGCTACTTTTTATTTGTAAAACACGTTGAAATGCAAGTTTGGCTACATTAATTAATATATCCACATACAATTAGATATGTAAAGATTTAACTTTTAAATGTGTTAGGTTAGTTATATTGTTATATAGTTAGTAAGTTAGTAAACAAGGCTAAAAAAAAACAGAACTATACTGTCTGAATAACAAACAACACAAGTTTAAATGCATATCTGACTTTGTCACCTCCAACTAATTAATTACATAAGCAACAATGCAGGGCAGAGTAGTGAAAAATAGTGACTTGGATAGAATGTAATTATTAAACGTCCCCTTATATTCAAGTCATGAAACACACAGGTCACATAATCATTTTTGTTCCAAATAAGAGAACAAGAGAGTCTAGACTACAAAGCATCTCAACAATAAATTATAGTGCAGTCTGCTTATGAAGACTTTAATGAATAGTTAATGAATGAATTTGTTTATTAAAAGTTTGTTAATTTAAACCACATACATCCAGATCTATATATGTATAACTTTACAGTAGCACTATTACTACTGCACAGCAAACTATAAAACATATCTTGTATTTTGGAAAATAAGATGGAGAATTAATGAGAGGTCTTACCATGAGGATTCTATCAAACAAAGAGCTGTACTCGGAAGGCATCTTCGCCATCTGCTTACAGTGAGAACTAATGCAAGGCATTTTTACAAGAGCTTCTTGTATAGACTGAGTTGCGATAGTTGTGTGGCGAGTGTGTGTGTGTGTGTGTGTGTGTGTGTGTGTGTGTGTGTGTGTGTGTGTGTGTGTACAGAATCAGTGAACTGTGAATACCACTGAATGAGAACCTCAGCTGTTTTTATGGCCAGGTAAAGTGGGCGGACGCAGAAACTGGTGGCCTCTGTGCACACAAATTCCCACCCCTGCCGACCTTACCCCATCTGGTCATTACAGTTCATACACACACAGCACACGCACACGCACACACACGCACACACACACACACACACTCAAATGCGTGTGCACTCAAGCACACACACAAATTAAAGATGAAACAGAAAATCTGTTTGATTTTATTTTACAACATGCATGCTGCAGACAATTAGACAGGTTAATGTACTAAATTATTAATATAATGCCATATGTCTGCAATGACATTAAACACCATCAGCATTCATTTACTAAAACTACTAGGCTACTGTGAGATGAGAAAAAAAATTAATCTAAGTGAATTTGCCAGACTGCTATAAGAATAACACTGCATTTCCTTGAAATTGAACTGTTCAACATTTTGTTTTTTGAATCAACCATTTTCAAATTAAAAGATTATAGACGGCTCCTGGATTGCATAGCAGCACCCACATACCCGCACATTTCCTTCTCTGCTCACTCTTAAAAACAACTGTGCATGCACAATGCTTTAGGGGGAGGAGTACAGATTAATGTATTTATATATTTTAATGTTTTTGTAACACTGTAACAGCTGGGTCAACCACAATTTTTGCAAAGTGCTGATTTGAATTATGACTTATCCTGAAATTACAAGTGTGAATGGCATTGGCAAGTTAAGATCTAAGTATATATTTTAGAGCTGAATCTATTAATTTAAATGTTTAAATAGGCTACTGCCCATACGTCTGATTGGTAATTTTGCAATCTATTCCGTGGTGCCAACATGTTAATTTGCTAATGTGTCATTGGGCTAAACTCATTGACCTTCTAAAGCATTCCAACGAGAGGCTTTCGTAAACCAGGATACCCTTACAAAGATGTGTAACCTTACATCTGTTTGTATTTCTCAATGAGGTTATTTAAAGAGCAGAAAGTTCCATATTTAAAATTAGAAACAAGTCTAAAATTAGACATGGTAAACAATGAATGACCTCTAAAACTAACAGTATTGGGAGTGAAGCCCTCCAGAGCTTATCTCCACCTAGGGTTTATCCTGAGATCTGACCCCTGGCTGTGTTAAACACAAGCTCCAGAAATATCTTTGTGACTTGACCTTAGTAGCTCTCGTCAGTTACACTGACCTGAAGAGGGACATGCCGTTCTTCCAACATTTCCAGTGTATAATGTGCACAATTGAATTGTTCTTGTTAAGGTTACTTTTGTTAGGCTAGGTAAGTCTCCCAATGTAGACTACTGCTTAGGTGGGTTTGACCCTTTGTTCCACTCACGGCTACTGTATCTCCCCGCCCTCCCCAAACCAACAAGCTTATTACTTCACATGTATTTATTTTCCACTTATTTTTATTTTATTTGTATCCTATATTGTAGAAATGTGTGTTACTGCAAATGTTGCATGCTCCTGTAAATGTCTTTGTCTTTATATTTGTGTGTTTACAATGGAAGAGGTCCTTGAGTGTTTTGAAAGGCGTCCTCAAATCAAATGGATTATCATCATCATCATCATTATTATTATTATTACTACTACTACAATGGGTGCTTATGGTAGCCAAATATGTGGGAATGTTCTTGTCATAACAAAGCCCTACTGGCTCATTCACTTGACTGACATAAAATGTGAATAAAATAATGAATTCAACATGTACTTGTACAGTGGAGTGCAATTTAGGCTACACTGAAATAAACAGGTTTTTATTGACATGAAGCACCATAAAACCTTACCTTATGTATTGTGTCCATATTTGGTATTTGCCGACCATGGGTGAAGGTGTGCTAAGCTTCCTTTCGTTGATTCAAGGTGATGTTAGTTACTGAAGGTCCTGGATTAGTTACTGAAGGTCCTGGATTAATATGGTATTAATAAACTCAGGGTCCATAAAGCTTAGTTGAAAATGTTTTCTTTAATTTCTTGCAAGCTTGACCCATTTCGTGTTGTGTTTAAAAGGCCAACTCTGCAGCAAAAAGTATCTGTATTTTTAAATATTTGTGTTTATTTTAGAAATAACATACAGATCTTCTTAAATCTTCATTCTTGTGCCAAGTCCATTCCAAGTCCGCATGTGCAATCAATGGCAATCAAACTCAACAGTCAGTCACTCAGAATAAAAAAAAAATTGGGTAAATTAAAATCCTCCCATCCACTCACATTTGGTTCTTTCACTCACTATTGAGCACTATTCCTGTAAAATTGAGCAAGCATGCTGTATCGTATAGCCTGTCCTCTCGCTGACATTTCTACTTCAGTAGCTAAACCAACCAATCCTGATTCTGGGAAAAAAAATAAAATAATAATTCTTGTCCTGACACAAGCACCCCGTCAACAGATGTGCCTATAGGGCTATGTTTCCATGCCTTTTCAATATGTTGCCCTGGAAATGGATTACCAGTAAACTTCTGCTATGGAAAACACTTACCGTTGGGGTAAGTGGGCAGGAGGAAATTGTTAAATGGAGCAAAATTACTTGGGAAAACATCAAATGATAGTGCCACGTGACATCTTTCATAGAAAGATCTGGAGTAAACATTGGTGATGCAGTAGCTTGAGCTACTGTACACCGCCTTAAATTAAGATTCATAAACATTACAATAACGTGGCAGTACCTACCGGAAAATATTAATCATCATCTTCTCAATAATTTGATAACACTTCATAGGATAGGCCTACATATAGGCTAGGCCTACATTACTTATTAGTAGTAACAATGAAAATCCTTCATGCAGCTTGACTTTTTGAGGCTCTACATTAATAAGACACTGCCAAGTCACTATAACACTTAGCAGTGTCATTTAGCAGACACTTTTACCCAAAGTGACAGTATACTGTACATGTTACAGTAATGTTACAGTAATGTTACAGTAGTACTGTAAGCTGGACATGTCAGGGGTCAAAATCAGGATGTTTTGGTTGGCACACCCCACTCCACAACCGTGGCTAGTCTATTCTTAATATTTAGTATAAATAGTATAAATGTGGTGTGCAATAATCATCATAAACTAATTAAAGGGACAATCGTTGGTTGCATTAGCTTTTCCCCAGAACCACATATTTCCTTCCAATTCCCTGTTAATGTGATGAACGACAAATATGCAAGTGGCTGTGGATACTATGAGAGGCCTTTAGCACCCAACAACAGCCTCAGCCTCTTCAGTCCATATGTCACATAAGCAACTCTGTGATGAACATCTGATACATACACCATTGTAACTCTGTGATGAACATCTGATACATACACCATTGTAACTCTGTGATGAACATCTGATACATACAACATTGTACGTCTGTGATGAACATCTGATACATACAACATTGTAACTCTGTGATGAACATCTGATACATACACCATTGTAACTCTGTGCTGAACATCTGATACATACACCATTGTAACTATGTGATGAACATCTGATACATACACCATTGTAAGTCTGTGCTGAACATCTGATACATACACCATTGTAACTCTGTGATGAACATCTGATACATACACCATTGCAACTCTGTGATGAACATCTGATACATACACCATTGTAAGTCTGTGCTGAACATCTGATACATACACCATTGTAACTCTGTGCTGAACATCTGATACATACACCATTGTAACTATGTGATGAACATCTGATACATACACCATTGTAAGTCTGTGATGAACATCTGATACATACACCATTGTAACTCTGTGCTGAACATCTGATACATACAACATTGTACGTCTGTGATGAACATCTGATACATACACCATTGTAACTCTGTGCTGAACATCTGATACATACACCATTGTAACTCTGTGATGAACATCTGATACATACACCATTGTAAGTCTGTGCTGAACATCTGATGATACATACACCATTGTAAGTCTGTGCTGAACATCTGATACATACACCATTGTAAGTCTATGATGAACATCTGATACATATACCATTGTACGGTCGACTGACTTCCCGGAAGTGAGGAAGTCGATATATTCATTATCTGTTAGCATTGTCACATAAGAAGTCTGTATCTGTAATAACAGTGTGAAGTTGTTCAGTGGTATGCACTTTAAATATATTTTAAGCAGTAACCATAGTCTACTTATATAACAGATAGGCTATTCAATACCTGAAAACAGCCAGAGTTGTGTTGGTAAGTTTCTCAACAAATTCCTCTGTTTAACATCTGACGTAGTCATTGAGTTATGTAGTTGGTTGTTGTGCATGTCAATCAAAATACTCAGATCTTTATGCAGTTAGCCAGCGCTTTACATAAGTAAAGGCTAGCTCTGCGAGACTATATAGAGTAGACACAATTAACTTAGCTTTGCTTGAGGGCTTAATTACCTGAGAAACTATCTGATTAACTAAATTAAATTATTATCTACCCTATTATTATTATTATTATTATTATTATTATTATTATTATTAGTAGTAGTAGTAGTAGTAGTAGTAGTAGTAGTCGTTATTGTTATGTATAATAAATGTTTAGTGGTGGATATTTGCATATTCCAGAAAAATAATATATGATAATATAATATATTAACATAATATAATAACCAATAGGCTACAAGAAGATTATGGTTAGATAGCTGTACTGTATTTCTAGATGTTGCCCCTCCAATGCACAAACAAATCTACTGTATTCAGGTCAGGGATATTTTACACAGCTGTCATTTCAGGCTATTTTATATATGGAAATTTTAACATCATGCGTTCTATTTTACGCAATAATGATCAACAAAATATGTTCTCTTTCAGTTCACTGTACAGATAGATATGTCAGATCTTGAAGTATGTTAAAGTTGTTGAACTAATTTCCTGAAAACACTATGTCAAAAAAAAAAATTTTTTTTGACATAGTAGTGTAAACATATTCAACACGATTTACAGCATTTAAGTAAAAACGGCAAAATCTAAATGTAAATTTGAAATATAAGTTGCATCGAGTATCATATAGGCTATATTATTTGTAAATCACCATACTAATCCTCCGTGTGAATGCGTCATAATGTGATTTGATTTCTCATTTTTAATCTGAAAATGCATAAACGAAGGTTGTTTCTGAACAGGATCCTTTTTAACAGGCGTATGTTGCTGACGGACCCAATATTAAGTTGGATAGACTGAGGATTGACGTGGTGGTCGGATGTTGTAGGGTTTACTCCAGTTAGCATGTTGAAAACTTAAGACTGTGAGAGACTGGCAGCTTGTAAAAAACCCAGATAAACTTCCATCTACATTTCATCGGAGCCGCGTATTAACAAAACACGCTTCTGACAGTTCCAAACGAAAATCAAGTTTGTTTCTGCTTTTTGTGGTACTGTATTGTAATTGCATCCCAGAACGAATTCTTTCTAGCTAACAATGTTACAGCATATTTTAACATTAGCCGTCAATGTCTCAGTTGGATTGTGTCCTTTAGCGGTATTACGTTTCTAATAAATACTCTTAATGTGCCTGTCTTGATGGCTATTACTGGGAAGTTATGTTAACACAGTTAGGTTCGTGTTAATGTAGACGGCTAAAACATAATGTTATTACACGTAGATACTGAATCAGTACGGTGCCAGTACCGATACTAGTACTGTATTGCGGTACTACAGGTAAATAAACGAATTTAATCACAAGCGTAATTCTCCTAGCATTACCGAATTACCGGTACCCGGTAACACATATTGGTTTCGCCCAGTACAAGTCGCCGATGGGTCTATAGAGTTAGCGACAGCTCGATGGCGATAATGTTGTCATGTGATTCTGGCTACATGTGTGTCACCTGAAACAGATCACCAGGGTACCTGCAGTTCATACCAACCAGCCAACAACTCCGTATCAATATGAAGCTCTATAGCCTCAGCATCATTCACAAAGGAGCTACTAAAGCTCACCTCCTCAAAGCAGCCACTGACCTCTCTTCTTTCAGCTTCTTTCAGCGTTCCAGGTGGGTGTGACTTACCTGTCAAACCATACAGACAAGGTTGTTTTTTTTTTTTTTGACAGTTTCAGACATGTAGGTTTGACATTAAAACTTTCAAAAGTATATAAAATACAGCTATATCTTTGTTTTATAATCTGTATTGATTCGAATACAAGATATTGCAAAACAAGCACTACATATATTTCAGGAAGGCATACTGTATTTAGGTGATTTAGAAATTGGTGTTACCTGCCAACGTTTGGTTTGCCAACGATGGTTTCAGAGCGCAGCGGTGCCATTATCGTGTTGAGGCAAGGACACGCGTCAGACACAGGGTCGTTTGCCCATGCTCACCTCTGCCTCTGTGTTGGGTTACCAGATATTCCACACATTAACTGAGAAACACCCATTAGATTCACTATGAATAATTATCACTATGAAATTGTGAGAATAACAGGAGAATTTACTAGTCAGGAGCAGAGCGGGAGAAAGGGTTAAACATAGGGAGACTCCCACGTATATCGGGAGTGTTGGCAGCCTTGCAGGTATGGTTTTAAGATGCCCTCTTGGCCAGGTCACTCTTGAAAAAGGGATTTCAATCTAAATTAGTATTTTACCTGCTTAAATAAAGGTGTATGGTGTGGTCTGTGGTGGAACGTAGGGATGCAGCGATTAACCGGTTTCACTATTAACCGGGATTAAATACGGCAGTTTCATAACTGTGTACACTGAATAAAAAACAATTTGATAGGTCCAACCCAATGACGTATTCTATATTGCTGTCGTTGGCAGTTTTCAAGCAGCAACGTCTGTCTATCCGGCCTGGGTGTTCAGTGCAAAACCTGTCGACAGCAGTACTGTTTCTGATACTCCCGTTACAATGTTTACATTCAGTTGATAGCTGTCATAAAAACATAAAGAAGTACATTGAAGTTACACTAGAACCAATGTTTTTAGTAGTCCAGGGGAATGTCTGTGGAACCCCCCCCCCGAAATTAGGGGGACGCCTGGGCATCCCCATTAACAGATTGGTAGCAATTTCTTTTTCCAAGACTGAGGAAACAATCAATGAAGTAGCAGTGAGTTAAGAGTTGGGCAATTTGCAGCAAAGCAGCAGAAAGGGCATAAGATCGCTCTCCAGAACAACATTGCTAGTGTTGTGAAATTCATGCATAATAACCGTGATTAATCCTCAGACTATAATCGTACCATCAACATTTCTAATCGTTGCATCCCTAGTGGCACGGTAGCCTAGTAAGACCGTCCTGATCTTGTGAGCTTCACTTTAATTTCTTGGCAAGAATCAAACCTGAAGCTCAATTCTAAAGTGTTTGTCAAAAAGGCAGTGCTAATAACTAACTTCCTTATATAAGTTTGGACAGTCTACTTTTGTCTCAGCTTTTATGGTAACCATATCGTCATGACGACCTTGTATGATGTACAAATGATGTAGTCCTCATATTGGGAGAAACTTCAACTAGCCGCCGATGATTGGGGCACACACACACACACACACGCACACACACACACACACACACAGCAATTAATAACGGGAGCATTTGTATTATGACTTTGTTTGGATTGTGTAGTGTCCAGGAGTTCATGACCTTCACCAGTGCCTTGATTGTTGAGCGGACATCACTTGGAAGCCGCGCATCTGTCAAAGAACAAGGTTCAAATAAATACTACTTCCTAAAATTAGATAATTGTCACACTGTACTTCGTACAGCACATTTAATTTGATCAATGTGCTCATATGCTGCGTAAGGCAGTATTCATTTGCAGATGTGTTGATGTCTTCTAATCAGTGAATATAAGTGAATTTAGTTGTTGATTTCCCTCTTTCCAGAGTATCTATGCCATGTGTATGTAAGAAACGACAGTTTGAGTGCTGTGCTTATAGCTGATCATGAGTACCCACAGAGAGTCGCTTTCACATTGCTTGACAAGGTTGGTATGGTCAGCCATTACATCAACAGCACAACTAAAGGATGTCCCTTCTAGACATCTTTACATTCTTGCTTTCTGTCTTTGTAGGTTCTGGAGGAGTTCTCTAGACAAGTGGATAGTATAGACTGGCCTTCTGGAAACCCTGAAACCATCAACTACAAAGCACTCGATGTTCACCTTGCAAAATACCAGGTACACATGGGATTTACGTTTATAGCATTTAGCAGACGCCATCCAAAGGGACTCAGAGTTTCTACATTTATAAATAGCTGGGATAAAGATAAAGCTATACATGCATAATAGTATCTTAAGGTTGTGAGAACACATCCTTAGTAACAAGCCGTGTCACAGCTAACTATGCTTACATTAGTTAGCCTTAATAACGGCATTTAGCAGATGTTATCCAAAGCCACTTAGACCTATTAAATTACAGAATTTGTCAATAGCTGAGTAGGTCATGTACCAGTCATGGCAGGCAAACAACATTCTGTTAGAATAGCGACAGTGGCGTTAACATCAGGGCTAACTTAGGTAATATATTTTACAACATTGCTCAAAATATTTGCATAAATACCAGCACAGTGCTCCGAGCTGGTTACTAAAGCTGTTAACACATAATGGTTAATTTGGTACTGACCAGGCCAGAAAATGATAATTGTTGATTTAGGGTTGGTTTAGTGTTTCTTTTTACTAATGAAAGACAATTTGTAACAGAATGTCACATTGTCTTAGAGATGTGACTTAAGTCCACTTATTAAATGTAGATAAAAAATATAATACTTTTTTTTTTTAATAAACTTTGAACCAGTGTTTTGATGCAGGGGGATCCAGGGGTTTCAGAATACAATCGCCACAGAACATCACTAGCAGCAGACCTATAGAATACGATGTAGAAGATGACATGTTCTAAGCTAGGTGTGGTCAAAGATTCAAAGACGCTGACTATACAGCAAAAAAAAGCAAAAGTTACATTTGTTTTATTTTTTTTATAAAGGAGACAGTTTTCGTAGGCCAACTTTGATGCATGTTGAAATGCCAAACTTGAAAGTTAAAGGCAGGGTCAGTCATTCTTGCTAACTTCGAGCTCAAATCAAATCACGTTCACACGTGGAGATGCTTTGCGAAGCAAAGCGTAGTGCTGCGGCTTTGTTGATACGAGCGGTGTTTGCCACTTAATGCTCCTATTTACGTAGCTAGGGCTGTGTAGAAGTATCGGATAATTTTCTCAACTCTCAGAGAACGGGAAGATGGCGAAATGCGAGGAGATATTTGGTGAATTTGAAGAAATGTGTATTTGTGTACATTTACCCTGCAATAGCTGACTACACCTTTTTAATGCTTGTTGGATGCTGGAAGTGTTTACTAAATGCATTATGTTGGGGCTGGACAATAATTAAATATCAATATATACATACAAGATATGTTTTTCAATAACTGTGATGTGATTTTTAAACTTATTTTCGGTACAGTATTTCAATAAGCTTAATAACGGGCGCAGAAGTCAGTTGTATTCAAGGTGAACTACGTGCATTGATGACTTTCACTGGCCAGTGCCAAACAGTAGTGGGCTGTTTTCACATACCAGACAATTTGTTTAACTCTCTCACCTAACAGCAAATGTAACAGAAAGGCTTAATATTACATATTTTGACAGCTTCCTCCGCTAACAGCCAGTCACGTCTTCTGTGAAACTGCTAGCTTACCGTACTAGCTGATTGCGTCTAAGTCATGAGATCTTTCCAGCATCGGTCACAACCGCTACTGACCCCTGCTGGTAGACATAAATATAGCCTTCAATAATTATAGGTAAATAATAACAGAACTAACAGAAAGACACAGTTGAGTTTTTATTCTTTTGACTGTTTATTTCACATTTCTTGTTTGTATGAAGGCTAAAAGGTGAACATTTATTTGTACCTTTTTTATTTCTAAAATATTATAGTTATATAGGTGATTTTATAGACTTAGCAAATGCATTTTTCAGACGTTTGTAAGTGGGTGTTTTAAGCAGTTTTTCTGAGGTTTATGTTGTTCATATCGATATCGGGATTATATCTTATCGACCAAAATTTAGAAATATATTGATATAAATTTTGGCCATATCGTCCAGGCCTACATTATGTATAGAATACCAGTCAAATGTATCCCAGTACTCTTATTTCACAATGAAAGCTGTGAAATCAGAGGTTGGAATCTTTTTATGTTATATACATTAATCTGAATAAACGAGCCCTCCCATGAGGACTAATTAACTGTAAGTCTGTCTTCAGAACCCCAGGGAAGCAGATGCCATGACCAAGGTGCAGGCTGAGCTTGACGAGACAAAGATCATTCTGGTGAGACCTACAGTATGTTGTAAACTGTTCATGACATCTACTGTCGCCTACCTTTCTAAATTAACTGTGTTGTGGCGTGCAGCACAACACCATGGAAAGTCTGCTGGAGAGAGGTGAGAAACTGGACGACCTTGTGGCCAAGTCAGAGCACCTTGGAACCCAGTCTAAAGCCTTTTATAAGACTGTAAGTACTGTATGTTTGGCTGACTAACGATTGATTAAAGTTAGACTGTGTGTATGTATATAAATGGACAAGCAGTCTGTGATGTCACCCGGGTTTTAAGACCGCGCTGTGCTGGCTCTGGCCATTGCCACATTTGCAGTACCTGACTGCCTGTAATGAAACCCCTCCCCCCCACCACCCATTATTATAGACCAGAGCAAAACTAGACAAAAATGTTGACATACAGTTGTGGTTACTGCCCTTTTTGGCTGCCATTCTAGTTTGAATGGCAGCCAATGGAATTAGCAGTACTATTATTAGTACTTTGGCAGCTGAAGGCTGATGCCGGTATTTCAGTAAAGTTTGCTTTTCTTTGTTAACTTTAGTAGGCTACTGTAGTGTGGATCCAGTTTCCAGTTTAGCTACGCTAGGCTGGACTGGAGATGGTGGTAATTCCCTCTGCTTGTTAGTTTATATATGTGGACACAACAGTATGTTGCTGGCTGCAACTTGTGTGTAAATCTTCTACTGATTTTTGTTATCATTGGATAACCAACACTTGGGAGATTTCACTAAGCAGTGTGAGTGATAAATATATGAACATCTAGCTATTAGCTACCTACCCAAACTGCAACTGCTGCACTGATTATCTAATTAAGAGTTATGATTTTAAAATGTAGACTACTTATATTTGCTATGAGAAGTGTGTCCTGCAGACACAACAGTAAACCAACTTGCTACATTATGAGTCCCAGGTTTCCCTAAATATCCTGAAGCCATGAAATGTGTCTTTTGGCCTTCCCTTTCCTACTCTGTAGTAAGGAGAACTGGTGTGTGGGTGTGGTTGTATTTTTAGTTTATGGCGCAGGACATAACACATCAACTTTTATGAAAGGTGAAAACCTCTATCTCCTATAGCTGGCAGTCATTTGAACACTTTATTTTCCCAAAAAAAGTGGCATGTCACATTGCTCTGGCCTATGGGATACATGTATGGATGGATTCATAAATTTTTACAGATTAGTTATAAAAAACATTCACCCCAAATACAGTTTAGAGCTGGGATAAAAAGCGGAGAAACTGAACACTTTTTTTACCAAACCGTAAACGTGTTTATTTTTGCTGTGAAGTTAGACATTTTAACATTGGAGTCTATGGGGACTCCCTTTTGCAGCAAGCCTCAAGTGGCCATTTAAGGGACTGCAGTTTTGGTTACTTCGGCGTTGTAATAATTTCTCAGCACAGGAGGTTCCCACTTGATGAAAGTATCTGAAGGAACATCCGCTAATAATCATTTGGGCACTAAACTGTGTTCCTGTGCGTTCACTCCCACCCTGCAGGCACGGAAGCAGAACTCATGCTGTGAGATCATGTGACACTGCTTCCCACGCTTCACAGACCATGCCTTTCTCTGTCTTTCTGATTTTCCTACAACTCCCATCATACACCAGCTCTCAGCACAAGGCGCAGAGACCCAGTGTTGGTCCATCACACGGTTGGAGCCAATGAATAGAGCAACAGCGGTCAGAACGCGGTGGCCACTCGAGAATATCCAGTCTGCAACTGATTTGGGGGCGGGGGGGGGCTGAAGGGGCTGGTGTGGTTTGTGGTCAGGGATACATGTAAAAGTGCGTTTCTCCTGTGAAAATGGTGAATATCTCTATGGCGTTTAAATACCAGCAGAGGTCAGTGTGATCTTGTGTATTGGTGTGGGATGCTGTCTTCAAAACATTTAATGTTTTCAGATTTAACTTCTCAGCGGAGATCCTTTTGAATGAGATTTAACAAAGTTTTGTCTGTGCAACCCTGACAATCTCTAATGTTCTGATATAATCTGAGTTTAAAATCCTCTTTCAAAACGCTAATATACTGTACATTTTCTGAGCAGATACTATATTTTCTGCTCCGTATGTGTTCCTGCTTATTCCCTCTGCCATTGGGACATAATATCTTTATCATGGCTTTAATGTTGAGGTCATTCAATGACCTATAATGTACTGTAAGCCTGGCATGGCAAACAGCTGGGTTACATGTCATGTGAATAGTCCTGTTAATGAAATCCCACTGAATTTTACAGTGGTTTTTAGTGTACTTGCTTTGTATTTGTTGTTTTTCTTGGATTGATTTATTTATGTTAAATCAATACTTGGACATTCCCACTTGATCTATGGAAATAAACCTAAAACTTCAGATCAGCCTGGCATGAAAAACAGGATGTTGATGCACAATGGATGTTAACAACATGCCTGTAATTCCCTATCCTGTTTGATGGGGCTGTTGCTCTGTTACTGTAGTTGCAGTGTATAGTTTAAATTAAGATAAATGTAATCTATCTTAAAAACGCTCATTATCTCTTTACTTTTGCTGCATCCCCAGATCCTTTAACTGTTTAAAACGCAGCTACAGTTTAGTTGAAACCTAATCTGGAAGAAGCCCACTAACTCTAAATACCATTAGAAGTCACTGATTTAAATTAAATGTATGCGTGTGGTTTCAGTGCATTGTTGTCTATTACTCTGATGGTTTTAATAGTTTAAAAGGTTATTTGCAGAAACCATGTGTTCATTCAAACATATGTTTTGTGATAATAGAATTGAGTTTAGAAACTATACAGTATTGTTGATTTCTGATGGTTACATGCAAATGTGGGTATCGTGTGTGTAAAACTAATTCCCACTGCTAAGCTTATATTTTATTGGTTGCTGTTATTTAAAGGTGGGAAGTAATTTATTGCAAGCACAAATGTCAGTTTCATAAGGCTGTTTCATTTATACATTAAAAGGCTTGTTTAGGCTTTTAATAGTATTGCTCATTTGTATGTTTAGTGAGCTAGAAGGAATCTCCATTTAATTAGTACTATTATGCATTTTGTTTGCTTTCTATATTATATTTTGCATCAGTGTGTATATATGTATATTGTAAATACACACTGATAGAACTGAGCAGCAAAGAGCTAATTTTTAACTTGCGGCTTATTAGGTGCAGTTCAGCTAAACCCCAGCTCACTTTCACCGATCGGTCCTGTTCTACTAATGCACAGCAGACCTGTTTTAACCGCCAGCTAAACTGGTCCTACGTGACGTGCCCGAGCAACAGCCCCATCCACCAAAGCCGAACTAATGTTGAATGTGCTTATTTTGACAGCACTGCTTATTACCTTACAGTATGTGTTGTCCAGGAGACACTCGGTCATCTTCCAGATGCATCCTAGATAGAAACATGGCATTCGTAATACTGTTGAGTATCTCTGGTGAGCTGTCTTGGTCTGTGCCATTTTAGCCCCCAGTATGCAGACACGTCATTGCAAATGTGTTGAGTTTAGGAAAAGTAATTTCCCTCAATCTTTGACGTTTTTTCTTGTCAGTATTTGTTGAATTATAATTTGCCTTGGAAACCACTGATTAAACACTGGCAACATACACTGTTTACTATCACAAACAACCTACTGAAAGAAATGCCACAATTGCAACTATGTGTGTTAACCTTAATCTGTGCTGTACGTGTGGCGTTTGTGTGATGACTATGACGTATTGCTTTTGCTGCTTTTACAATACACTTTAGTGCAATAGCTTTTCTCTTGAGCTGGGAGAATAAACTACACATCCCATCCACAGCAGTAATTCAATTACCCTGTTTAACGCCAATTGTGCCACCTGAAGTTGTCCAAAGCACTAGGCCTACCTTTTTTTTTCCTCCCCCAAAGTATTTTATTGGCTGATTCAAATCTGATAACATTTGCTGTAGCACACTGTATTAATGGATAATAAATTGACCATATTCATATATTTTGTGTTCACATATTGTCTGTGGTTTTTATAGGCATATACAGTTGTTTTGAAATGTGCACATTTTACATTTCAGTCACTGTAAAATACACTTTATTTTTATAAACAATTGTAATAAAGTTGTAGCCAGCTGCCACGCTATTTGAAGTAGCCTATATTATCTACGTGATATCGCACAATTCAGTTCAACTTCATCCTGAGAATCAGTCTGGGAAGTCAAGAATCCTTGCGACTGAATCTGATTCGCTTGTAGCAACTGACCAATCAGCGTCTTATGTGCAGCATGGTTCAGGTTTGCCGACAGCCAGATGGTTCATCCAATCAACTGCCAAGTTTCCTGCCCTGCCCATTTCAAACAGATTCGATGGACGGCTCCCCAGATGAACTTGTGACAAACAATTAATCTGGCATGTCAGGTTAGAGTGCATACTGGCTAATGGGCTAATATATTGAATAAGACCAGTCCAATTCAAAGTTCAAATGTACTGTCATTTGTATTAAAATACAAAGAAATAATTGTGCTCCAGCTGTCACATTGCGTTTACAGTTGTAGACATTAATATACTGTAGATGTTAGAGAATATAAACACATCAATATACAACATTAAAAACAATACACACAAAAAACATAATAGTACAGTACAATAGATACCTTATATGGGATAATCATCTGTTATATCTTGTAGTGGTGTCAGCTGTTTGGCAACCTAACTGCTTGTGGAAAGAAGCTATTGTTGAGACGGGCAGTAATGGATTTGACGCTCCGATACCGTTTTGTTTTTTTTTTGACAGGAGAGTGAAGGGGAGTGAATTGAAAACATAAAGCAAAAATGTATACAGGTAACCACACACCATGAGGAACAACAAACAACAGTTTGTACTGTATAACAAGCGTGTTAGACTCAGTTATTTTGTGGTGTGTCACGGTAATTATAACGTCATTGCGCATTATTGCACATTTCAGCGTTCAGCCCCACGTCAGCAGGGGGCATTGTTTCATCAAAAGCCAAGGTATGGCAAGGTGACATGAGGTCTGCAGGGTATAGGTTTGAGTGACATTTCAGGGGGTGGCATTTAAGTTGGGTGTCTGGGGGTTCTCCCCCAGGACATTTTGAGAGTCAAACACTTCATATCCTGCATTTTGGTGAATTGTTATGCACCCTCATTAAGTTATGGGAAGGTATGATAGTCAGATAAATTACATAAGGCCTATACAGATCAAAGGAGCTGTGATAGGCTTTTATAACATTATTTTAAAATATGATGTTTCACAAATCTAACATGGAAATGTATCTTTTTACGTTCCCCGCTAAACAATATAGACAAATCTCTCAGTTACAAAAGGATTCAGTAGATTTTATAACTGATATACTGAATATTCTAATCAGTAAGTTAAGGCTATGTAAATAATGACAAAGTAGCCTAAAGACTATTGCCAATTCAGGGCTTGAGTAGCAGAAGCTACGTCCAGCTGGAATGAGACGTATAGCCTATACGTATACACAAGCCATTTACAATGAGACTAAAAATAAGACTACCTCATCCAAAGCCGACTTGTTAATGGCCTCATAAGATGGTGAAATAATCTTGTTCTACCAATCAGACATTCTGATGAGAAGGAAGTCTTAAACCGAGGGTAGCTCGTTTTTTAAGTAGCGCCTAAATCACAATTTCAAAATAAGATTCGTTATCTTCTTTTCATCCCTGCGTTCCACCTGCCGGCTGCGTTTCTTACGCATATGCGATTAGCTACCAGGCTAATAGTAGCCAGGCCCCCCACGTCGCCCCGCTGCCCCGCTCCCTTTGTTCAAGACCCGCGGAACTACCAGCTAGTGGCTAACAACTAGCCAAACTGTTACCACGGCAGGGTTTCTTCAACCAGCAAAGCTCCCACACCCGCTGCTTTGCTTCTGCTACGGCAGATACTGCAGCCCTTCGGGCCCGTCGGTACCTTGCAGACGCCTCTGGAGTCTTCCGGGACAACATATTCCGAAATGCCTCCTTCAGTCAGACGGCTTTCCTGACCACTGGTGTCCACCACGGTGTTAGAGGGTTACCGCCCCTTGAGACACCTAAGACATTGAGACCACAGCTCTCTGCCACATTTTCAGCAATGGAAGCTTTGAACACTGCCCACTCAGGTTTACTGTACCCAACCTCCACAGGGATGCCAGAGAAGCTCTGACGGAGGTATGCGTTGAAGATCTCACAGGCAGGGGCCTCCTCAAGACAGTCCCAGTTCACCAGCACTACCTGTTTGGGCTCAACAGGTCTGTCCATAGTGTTCCCCCACCCCTTGACCCAGCTCACCACCAGATGGTGGTCGGTAACTAGCTCTGCCCCTCTCTTCAACTGAGTGTCCAAATCATGCGACCTCAGATCAGATGATACTATCACAAAATCGGTCATCGGCCTAGGGTGCTCTGGTACCACGTACAAGCATCCTTATAAGCATCCTTAATGTTCGAACAAAGACCCTTCCATGAACCATTCTTAGTCTGGCCCCTCCCCTGAGACCACGATGCCTTGGGAGACCCTACCAGGAGCACAAGGCTCTAAACAACACAGCTCTCAGGGTCATAGGGACACACAAACCTCTCCACCACGATAAGGTGATGGTTCCCGGAGAGGACCTAACTAAGGGTAGTCACTATAGCTCCCTGCCGGCCCTGAGGAAGAGCACATCTTGCCTGCCTTGAGGTGAAGCCAGCCGGTGCCCACTGTCTGCCTTAAGTTACAACAGCGCCCCCTGTCTGCCTCAAGGTACAACAGCGCCCCCTGTCTGCCTTAAGGTACAACAGCGCCCCCTGTCTGCCTTAATGTACAACAGCGCCCACTGTCTACCTCAAGGTACAACAGCGCCCCCTGTCTGCCTTAATGTACAACAGCGCCCCGTCTTCCTCAAGGTACAACAGCGCCCCCTGTCTGCCTCAAGGTACAACAGCGCCCCCTGTCTGCCTCAAGGTACAACAGCGCCCCCTGTCTGCCTTAATGTACAACAGCGCCCCCTGTCTGCCTCAAGGTACAACAGCGCCCCTTGTCTACCTCAAGGTAGAACAGCGCCCCCTGTCTACCTCAAGGTACAACAGCGCCCCCTGTCTACCTCAAGGTACAACAGCGCCCCCTGTCTTCCTCAAGGTAGAACAGCGCCCCCTGTCTACCTCAAGGTACAACAGCGCCCTCTGTCTGCCTTAATGTACAACAGCGCCCCTTGTCTACCTCAAGGTACAACAGCGCCCCCTGTCTTCCTCAAGGTACAACAGCGCCCCCTGTCTTCTTCAAGGTACAACAGCGCCCCCTGTCTACCTCAAGGTACAAAGCGTCCCCTGTCTTCCTCAAGGTACAACAGCGCCCCCTGTCTACCTCAAGGTACAACAGCACCCCGTCTTCCTCAAGGTACAACAGCGCCCCCTGTCTACCTCAAGGTACAACAGCGACCCTGTCTACCTCAAGGTACAACAGCACCCTCTGTCTGCCTTAATGTACAACGGCGCCCCTTGTCTACCTCAAGGTACAACAGCGCCCCTTGTCTTCCTCAAGGTACAACAGCGCCACCTGTCTACCTCAAGGTACAACAGCGCCACCTGTCTACCTCAAGGTACAACAGCGCCCCCTGTCTGCCTTAATGTACAACGGCGCCCCTTGTCTACCTCAAGGTACAACAGCGCCCCTTGTCTACCTCAAGGTACAACAGCGCCACCTGTCTTCCTCAAGGTACAACAGCGCCCCCTGTCTGCCTTAATGTACAACAGCGCCCCGTCTACCTCAAGGTACAACAGCGCCCCCTGTCTGCCTCAAGATACAACAGCGCCCCCTGTCTGCCTTAATGTACAACAACGCCCCCTGTCTGCCTCAAGGTACAACAGCGCCCCCTGTCTTCCTCAAGGTACAACAGCGCCCCCTGTCTACCTCAAGGTACAACAGCACCCCCCTGTCTGCCTTAATGTACAACAGCGCCCCCTGTCTACCTCAAGGCACAACAGCACCCCGTCTGCCTTAATGTACAACAGCGCCCCCTGTCTACCTCAAGGTACAACAGCACCCCCTGTCTTCCTCAAGGTACAACAGCGCCACCTGTCTGCCTCAAGGTACAACAGCGCCCCCTGGCTTCCTCAAGGTACAACAGCGCCCCCTGTCTGCCTCAAGGTACAACAGCCCTGTCTGCCTCAAGGTACAACAGCACCCCCTGTCTGCCTTAATGTACAACAGTGCCCCCTGTCTTCCTCAAGGTACAACAGCGCCCCCTGTCTACCTCAAGGTACAACAGCACCCCCCTGTCTGCCTCAATGTACAACAGCGCCCCCTGTCTTCCTCAAGGTACAACAGCACCCCCTGTCTTCGTCAACGTACAACAGCGCCCC